>JAGDQP010035668.1:2857-19462 GCA_022664845.1 Lepisma saccharinum
ATAAATAATAATAATAAAACCAGAAAGATACGGTAGTTTAATAAATAAATTTCGTTGCTCCAAAAGGGAGAAAAAACATCTCCCGCAGTCTAATAATTAACGTCCCGGACTTCGGATAGACAGTGTGGATGTATGTCGGATCGAGTTCTACTGTCGACCATACTGACTAAGGTTCTCCAAAGTGTCTCTCAGTTTCGTTAGGCGAACGCGAGGATGGTGTCTTTACAAAGATCCTGGATTCCTTTCACCAAAAGATTGCTGGCCGAGGCACATAATCCATTAGATTTCTCACAGACTTAAGCCATACATGTCATTCCTATCCATTCATGTAAAATAAGGAAATAAATAAAAGGAAGAATAATCATTTGAGTACGGGGTTTGTAAGAGCACACGTTACAATCTATATTTTCAAAGTATTTTATGACATTATAAATCCAAAGCTCATCTGCAGATGGCAATTTTGGACTCGCTTAATAAAATTATATCACTAGAAGTGAGAAAGATAAGGATAGATGGCTTCTCATTTCCAACTGTACGCGATGCTTGTACTCCAGTGAACAGTAGCTTCCAAGATGCGTTATCAGAGGGTATTTTGTTGAATTTTAATGACTCATACGACGAGCGGAAGGAGGAACATGAACAATTCACCCACAGACTGGAAAGGAAGTGCCAAGCAGATGAGCCAAACAGTAACTTGGCTTCTGGCACAACCTCAAAAGAAGAAGAAGAAAAAAGGTTTCATTTTCATCACTATAAGCAAGGAGATTTATTTTGCTGGAACTCATATCCGTAGTGTACCATTCCATTTCATTCAGCGTGGTGATATGACCTAATGTAATACGGAAATTTATTCTGCAAACATTATCTATTTAATGCTTTTCCTCTGTCCGTGGGTAAAGAAATATAAATATAAATATAAAGCCTTCATTCACGACTCACGTTTACCTGGACTGAGAGGGAAACCGAGAATGGCCTATAGTTTGTCCACGCCCTGATGGCGGTTGACCCTGAAGATCGAAAAAGTACTACGACAAGGTAACCAATGATAGGGATAATTTTTGTGTCATTGATTCTATGGTTGGTGGAGCAGCGGATAGAAGTCAGTGTTTTTGAAGCTGTCCTTGACGCGTTGTTGCCACGTTTCGTGCAAGATAAGAGTAAATAATAACTTAAGAGCAATCTAACATTACTATTGAATATCTTTGACCCAATATTCTTATTTCTCGGGTAAAAAAATAGCAAGCGCCATAATTCAACTGCTGTCTATTACAGTGAGCCGAGACTGCGAAGTGTAGATGCAGCAACGTTGTAGCTTTTTTAATGCTTTCTCTTCGCAACTCACGCAGGTTCTGGGGAAGCAGACGAGAATTTTGTCACACCAAAACCCGAACGAAAAACGAAGCCCTCCGATTGCTTCTAGGAATATTGTATTAGCTGTCTCTTGTACGAAGCTCACCCTCCTTGAACTCTAGGACAAACTATAGGTAAGCAGCATTTGAAACTGCATCGTGATGACCTTCATTGCTAGATCACAGGGTTAGGTATTCAATATTGCAATATAATGGGTAATGGAATTTCCTTCTAATGATTCTGCATGCTTATTTTGTCTCTTTAGAAGAATCTCCTTGCCATTATCTTCGTTTTTGATAATTTCGGTTCATAGCCGTTTCTTGGTTTAATGGAAGACAGTAAAAAAGAAATAATTATGCAGACAAAACATAATTTTAAGCTGTTTGGAGTCTAGCAGAAGCCTACGATAGTAAGTGAAGAGTGATTTGAAGTTGATATTATATTTGGAATGTTCTTCCGTCCTCCGTGCTCGTCAGATCCGAGGCGTTATTAGGGTCCTGCTTATTTTATGTTCGATTCTAGGCTGAGAGATGGATGTTTATTGATTTTGAAAGCACCGCTCACTGTAAGAAACGGTATCTTAAAATTGAGAATAAAGTTCTTTCTTATCTGTGCACCGAGAAATAATTTTCTTAGAAATTACGTTAAAAAAATTATCGTTTCATTCAAAATGAGAACATGCTAGTGTGAAACTAAGATCAGTCATATCATTTCGAAACCGACATGTTCTTGTTTTAAATGAAATGACAATGTTGAAATGTAATTCGTAAGAAAATTATTTGTGTAACCAATTTCCAAAAGCGCCCTTGTCCACAAAAATGTAAAATTGAGATATTGACATTCTCGAGTCATTTCAAACACATTAATAAGGTTTCAAGATTCCAGAATGTATCTAAAGTCATTTAATTATAATAAGAAAGTAAAGGACAGAAACAAACATTAAAAGTAAAATTTGTAATATATTTTAACTTCCCATTTTTTTTTCTGGACAAATGGAAAATCTTTGCAAACTAAAATTTCTTCCACTACCAGATATTTATGGTTGGAAAATTTCCCCTAGCTTTAAAAAATAAGAAGTATATTATATACAAGCGTATTTATCGATTTCCTAACATGTATGGCGGTTGGACAAGGGCGGTTTTGGAAATGGACTATTCGCTGTACTGGTAAGAATTTAATTCTTAATATTGAGAAATAGTTTCTTACAGTGCAACTCGTGTGATCCGAACGGGTCGAGGTCAAATGTTATGAGAACGGCCCAAACAAAATAAACTTCATTTGTTACTAGGAATTTTCTACGATTGAATTTACTTATGACCTTTAGGCATCTCAGGCTAAGGCCGGGTTAGGGTAGGGGAAGAGAGTGTTGGAAGGTAGTCAGTCAGGGCCTAGTTTTGTTGGTAGCATCCCTTTATTTGACTGGCGTGATTGAGGAAAAGCTCTGGAAAAATCTCAGTTAGGGTGGACTGCTGGTGGGATCGTTACCAGGACCTTCCGATTGCTAAGTCTACCGACTAAACTACGACCGGTCAATAATGTTCTATGATATGGAATAACATTTGAAAATCCAATTTAAAAATAGTAATTCTAAAATTGTTATTTTGGTTCATATAGTCCATTCAAAACACGACAGGTTTAAAATTTTATTCTAAGGAAATTTAGTTTCTATGGACTAGACAGGCAGCTGGGGCCTAAGCCTGTGAAAGATATGAAGTATGACGTTCCCCGGCGATCAATCTTGCGGGGTCAAGGATGAAGAAAATCAGACTGGTGAAACAGATAAATATGGTACTAATATTTCGTCAAGAGCAGTGTACTTAGGCATAGTTTAAATTTCCTAATGATTTTTTCCAAGTGATAATATAATGGGGGAAGCTATGAATTTACAATAATGGAATGATCTCTCTCTGTGTATTATTGTCCTTGTAATTCGGTGATATCATAAACTTGTAATCATTCTTCAGCCGCAAGTAAAATTGATTTGAAAGCTTTTGGTTGGACATTGGTTCCCTCACGTTCACGTAGACCTTACAACAACTCTGATTTTCTACATCTTTCTATGAGCTCAACGTCCTCAGCCATCTTGTCCTCTCGGTCAACCTTGCGCTTAGTGAACGGAACTCTGGTAATTAGCCATTACTGTGGAAAGGGGGCAACAGAAGAATGTACAGAATACAAAGGTAGAGGCGGACAAACTGGTTCGTTTAATAATTGGCTCTTTCATAATTCTCGAATATCATTATTAGTAAAAATTCTCTAAGGAAGGACAGAGTCTGATGTTGATACAGTATAATTTATGATGACATCCATGTGTTTTGTTATAACGGATCGGCCTGAGGCAAAGTTGCCTAAAGGCCATAAATATACAAATTCTGATGATAGATTGGAATTTGGTGGTATTGTTCGTTCTTTGTCCTTGTGCTTTCATGATCACCTCACCCTCAATGTCCGTCTCTATCGGCCGTAGTTCAGATAGTAGAGCACTGGCTTCGTATTTGGAAGGTCGTGGGATTACAATCACCTATCCTGACAAAGGTTTTTCTCTGATTTCTCTCAGTTTCCCGAGGAAAATAATGGGATGATATCTTGAATAAGGCCAGGGTTGATTCCTTCCCAAATTCTCCCACTATTGTTCTTATGCAATGTAAAATGGACTCTTGACCTGTATTTGGAGCTCATTAATTAAACAAATAAATAGAATCCTGATAATCTAGATCACCTTTACCATTCTTCCACATTGTATTTTGTTGCATCTCTGTCTCCAGCACTCAGAAGACACTCCGAGAAATTAGGCGCCGCAAATTCTTTCCAAAGCTCATTCAGGTTGCATCTTGTTTCTTCCAAGCGTTCAACACGGCCACTTCCATATAATTCCATACAGCTTCTACGCTGAAGTTAGTTGCATGGAAGTAAGTTTTCAAGCGGCAATCAGTAACTGGAACTATCGGAATTGGACTCAAACCTGCATGCCTATCCATTCCGGATCCGAAGTCCGCGACCTTAACCACTAGACCACGGGACTTAGTATATATGTATCTATAATTTTTCTCCAGAAAATGTAATGCATTTAGATTTTTAGCTAGAGTTCGGGTTTTCTTACTCTAGTGTATTGTAATTACGTGTAATCCTCAGAGATTAATTAAATGGATCGATCTATCTATAGATAAAATACGTAATAAGTGTACTAATAGAAGTCTTTTCTTTTAAAGTAATCGAAAAAAGTATAAAGACAAAGAAAAATATCATTAAGAGAGTTCTTTCCGGAAGATGAGCAAATAGGAAAGAAACAGTTGACGGATGAGAACATTATCCGGTCAACTGTCTTCTGTGATCGAGTAGAAAGCGTCTGTTGTTCTCCTTCCTTGTCATTTTCTTGTTCTCTTTTGTTGATTTTTGGTCATTTGTCTTGTTGCTTGGCGGATATTACGTTCTTTGGACGTCAGATATTACAGGCTCTCTTCCAGCTTCCCGATGGACCATTTCTTCCGACGGAGAGAAGAAGTCTCGCACATTATAGTTGAGAAAGTGAGTGGTAACTGGAACAAGAATGCTACGTGGACAAAATTTTAAAATTGCATTCCCATTTGTTTTTTTTAAGTACACTAAAACCTCGTTTATCCGGAACTCCGATTTAACTGGAATTATTTTGGAAAGAAAATAATTTTTCGTTAGTTTAAAAATCTCTGCACATTGTATAGAAGTGAGCAAAAGTACAATTGACAGAGTGCAGTATAACGGAGGATTTTTCTTGAAGTCACAGTAAATTCAAAGAGTGGAATTCCTCTTTGAGCGGAATATTTTGTCTTGCAAGAGCGGAAAGACGGACCACAATTTTAGAGCGAATTTTGAAAGGAGAAAAGAAGATACATGAAAACTAGGCAATAAAATGTTTAAAATAGAAAAAGAAGCAAAAGGGAGTATTCATTCATAAGTAGTGAGAAACAAAAGAAATCTTCTATGAATGAAAACGATGTCCTTGGTGGGAACTGAACCTCCTAGCTCCTGGCCAGCAATTCAATGTTTTATTCTCTATATGCTATCCGGCCAACTCCGAGAGAACGCCTTCGAAAGGGTTTTCTTTCGTCCAGTCTGGTATTTGAGAGGAGCTTCCAAAAGGTTCTAGTATATATCGTACTATCGACGTCTTCTGGTATACTTTTGTCACTGAGAAATAATATCAAGTGTACTGTTGTCATTTTTAACTAAACGCGATTAACTTCACAGTAGAGTTTCGTCTTTCGATTTATTTCGATAGAAAATGGCGAAAACGAACTTGACTAGAGCTAATGATATATTCTAAACCAGTCTAAAAAGATAAAAAAAATCATCTTTTCATTAAATTTGAAGAATAAATTACATCCGTACGGCATCGGAATCCAAACTTAAAAAGTCACATTTTCTATCCAAAGAATGTTTTGTTGAAAACAGTTTTCCTTTTATTGAAATTTATCATCGAACAAATAGTGAAAAATTTCGCTCTTTTGATTTAGTTATATCAACATGTTTTGTAATGTACTATGGTTCTGCAATACGTAATGATATTAAAGATGTATTTCGTATCCGCGGGAACTCTATACATTGCAGACAATGCTTTTACGACATTGCAGCCATCTTGTTTTTCTCGTCATTTAGGATTCTTTATTTTCTCAGTGTAAGTCCGATTGATGACGTAAATCTGGTAACATATTTAACACCGAACATGGAACACATCTACTGTAGCTATTTTTATAAGTTGGTTAATGAAGTTAAAAGCAATTTTGTTTTTTAAGAGAAGGTTCTTTCAAATGGCAGAAAAGAGAGGAGATTCTATTTCCCCAAACACAAGATCGTTTGAGCAAAAACTCTTTCACTACCGATGCCGGTGGGAATTTATAAAAGCTTTAATTACCTACACGTTAAACCAATAATTTGGAATTTTTAAAACAAGCAAATAAATTATCCAGTTCCCTGTAACTATAATAAAACACGATCCATGTACATAATTAAGTTCTGGAGATTGTTTTTGTGAGTAAATTGGTTTAAATGACCATCATAATTATTTTAATGGTGCTGTTGATAGAGGGGAGGGAACGCCAGTGAGGGAGAGCTGACTGGTGAACGCCCAGATGGTAGAGAAAGCGAAGCAAACATCTGGTACGTGTGTGGCTATTTCTGTGTTCTGTTTACGTAGCTACAGCACGTGGACTCTGAACTGGAGGAGATACCAGTTCCTATGAGACACGTCGGTCAATTGGAGATCAGAGCTAACACGTAAGCCACAGATGAGTGAAAGAAAGCAAGTTATTTATGATAATTGTTAAATTCTGCTACCGAGTGAATTGTAAGGTGTCACTTAGTGAATAGCACTAAATAATGTGAACTCCTAAAGTAGGCTGTGAAACACAATACGAGGAGCATATTGAAGCTAAGTCTTATTTCCGTTTCAATAACAATATTTATAATGGTGAAATTATATATATATAAAGATATTTAATACGTCAATCAACATATTCTTCTCAAAATATTTCCAAACAAAAACACAAAATGTAAAAACTTTGACAAAAAAACAAAATGTAATAAAAACAAGTTCCTCTTCTTGTTAACGGAGAAGATTCTATTGTATTGTGTTATCTTTGCTTGTTATTTTTTATTATAACACATTTCACTATGTTTTTACTGTTGTTATTTTATATATTTTCAGTTATTTTCGCTAAAACTTCCTTGTGCTTCATCAATGTTATTCCCCCCCCCCCCTTTCGAGTCATTTTCGCTATACATTTTAATGCTTCATCAGGTGTCTTTCTCGCTATAATCTTTTTTAAATAAAATCTTAATTAATTCTCTCTATTTTGTTTTTTCCGTTGGATTTTTACAGGATTTGATTTATCTTATTCTTTTTGTCCCTTGACTTTTATGTTATAACTATTTATAAATTTTGACTTCGTTTTTTTTTTCTTTGTTAATTCGTTTATGAGTAAGACAGGGAAATTAACTTTGCCATATTTTGCGTACTTCTCTTTCTTGTGTTTTAAGGAAGAATTTTACTATCTAGATTCTTCATGCGACTCTTTTATTGATAATTTTGTATTAGTTTCTTTTTTTTAAGAGCTGTAAATTATATTTAAATTTGAATTTATTTATACCCTTTAGACATCTTAGGCTCAGGTCAGGAATGGAGGAGGGAGAGAATGTTGGAAGATAGTCGACCAGGACATAGTTTCGCAGGTACCACACGGGCATTTCCCTGGTGTGACAAGAAAACCCCTGGAAATACATCAGTTGCGATGGGTGGCCGCTGGGATCAATCCCAGAACCTTCCGAATGCTAAGTCAATGTTCTACCAACTGAGCTACGGCCTCTCGGTAATTATATTTCAAACTTTTTCTGTCGCATACAATAACTGTTGCATTGCTTTAAGTTTTGATATTTTTGTACAGCATAGAACCTTAATTTAATTTTCTCAATCTGCCTACAGTTTAAGAGTAGTGCATAAAGTCGTACTGCGATTGTTCGCATTCCCAATTCGGCGTATCATTAATTCGAATTCTGTGGATATGTTTTAAAGTCTATTATGACTCGTTCTAGCTCTGTTTATTATAGTTATTATTTAGACCTTTATTTACCCCCACCTTTGGCCGCCTCTACCTCCGAAACGTTGTAACCTCTTTTCTTGTATTCCTAGGACCTTCCTTCTTGTTTTGGTATCAAGAATTACCTCCCGAAGGTTGTCCACATCGTTCTGTTCAGTTACAATTGTCTGCAGTCGATTTTGGATTCCAAGCTGGCAACCCTGTATCTCTTACACGAAGTAGAACTGGAGAAAATATCAGAGAACTTTTTCTTTTGATCTCAGGAATCACCTCCTGAAGTTTGTCCATACCTTTCGGATTCACCCTGTATATTAAAGGATGATTCCTGAAGATATTTTTGTACGTGTTTCTTAGTTCCAATAGAACAAATCTGGAGTCAGTTAGTATTCGTATTTTATTCTCATTAACTAATAAACAAGGATCTAAACTTCTAAAAATTGAAAAGCGTTGAGCACAGAATATTTAACTCTTTACTGTAGTGCATATTGTTTTTGCTCATCCTATACTGAATCTCTACTGTTTCGTTCTTCTGTCTTCCGCCAGCAACCATCTTTCAAAATATTCTGCCATATGCCAGAATCGAGGAAAGCTTAGCTTCCAGACATTTTTATTCTACAGGGCACTAAACTTTGAAAATTGTTTGGTCGGTTGTTTAAACCAGATTGTTTTAGGTCCCTTGATATAAAGGAACCTTATAATCCTGGTCATTCTGTCTGTCCGTGTCCAGCAATTAAATCGAAAGAACTACAAGGTGTAGAGAGATGCCTGAGATGTCGTTGGAAAGGTCTTGACGAAACTAGCTCAGGGCACGTGGAAGTGTCGTGATTAGTGCAGCGGTTGCAAACCCATTTTCTAGAAGAAATCTTAAAAATCAATTGTTTAAATTGCTTCCATTCAGTTAGACCTAGCTGCGCCAAACCTGCCATAAATATTATTCGACGCAATACAGAAACGCTGAGAGAGACAACACTGCCAAGCAACCCTCTTACCAGTGTTGCCAGCCTATTTTCTATAAGATTATTTTTTTCACATTGCCTTCATTCTATTAGTCAGCAAGACCAAACTTGGCATAAACATTGTTTGACACATTAGGAACATAGACTATTATGGATGTTCCCACTCCCCATGGACCCCGTTGTCAGTGTCGTCAGCCCAGGTTAAAATATATTTCATGATCCATAAGGTGTAGAGATATGCATGAGGTGTCGTTCTAAAAGTAGTCAAAGTGTACGTGCCTCCCCGTATACTTACATAAACATTTGCTAATTGTTGTTAATAAGCGTTTCTCTAATGGGGAAGACGAAATATGATTCAGACAACTGTGGGTATATGCAGAAATACGTTTCTTAAGGAGTTAGGGGGGACTTGCCCCTCACTACTTACATCTAAATTCAATAGCGAACAACGGTGTGTATAAGCAGAGCCGAAACAGTCTTGATATTTGGAGTAGTTCAGTGTTGCCAGCAAATTTTTGGAAAAATAATCAACTTTTCAAATTGCTTCCATTCAGCTACAACTAGCCGCCCCAAACTTACCATAAACCTTATTCGGAACAAGTACTATGGACTTTTCCGAACCTAAGCACTGCCGTTGTCAGTGATGCCAGCCTACTTTATGAAAATTAATGCTTGCGTGGCTAAAGTGCTACCAAGGGACCAGACCAGGTAGAATCGCGGCTCTAACTTGTTTCATATATATTTCTTATTTTCGTTGGCTTGTATTGATTGAATGGATGTGTTTTACATAATTGATATTCCATCATGTGCTTTGATGCAAAAAATTTCTTGGAGTTCAAAAATTGGTTAATTTTGCTTCTAAATCTATAGCATAATTTGGATTACTTTTCATTACACCAAATTCAACACGTATAACTTTTCTGTACAAAATTTCAATTTTTCAGTATTATTTTTCCAAATGATAGGTGCTACTGTAAATCCACGTTCTATACAAGGCAAAAAGTATTGTTTTAATGAATATGAACATGGTTCTCGAATGTTCACCATATTTTCTTGTTGCTACTGATATGAAAATATTTAAAATTATTTGTGATGTGTTTTATGTGAAATATTAAGTAGCTCTTAGTTTCTGATCTAGTTGAATTCCAAGGTATTTAACTAAGGAAATTTTTATTTTCCTGTTTCTATAATATTAATGATTACTGTTATTTCCTAGACGAAAGGTCATTAAGTTGGATATTTTCCTGTTAAGAATTGAAAAGATTACATTTATTAAATCCTTCTGAAATGTTGATCATTTGAAATTCCAGCTTTGTAAACCAAATCTTTTTATCATATTTTGTTATTACGGCTAGATCGCCTGTGAATATATAGAACTTAAATAAAGGTTTTATAATATAGTTTATACTCGACAAATTAAATAAGAAAGGACTGAGGATATCTCCTTACGGACCTCCGGTTGTAAAATATTCTTGATACTTGATTTCTCCACACAAGTAAAAGTAATTTTGACGCTTAGTTAAGAGTTTCTACAATATTTTTTTATATACATCAGTTATTTTCATGTGAATTAGAGTGTCTAGAAGATCAAATGATTTTGAAATATCAAGAAATGTTGTATGAGTTGTATATCCTAGTCTAAGTTTATTGTTAATTGCTAGTATTGGTGATGCTATAACGTCTTGTACTCCAATCTTTTTTCTAAATTCTAATTGATTGGGTAAAATTGCATTTTCTGCGTCAAAATGTACCATTCAAATCTTTTTAATCACCAGCTTTCAAATAATTTAAATACATTAGATGTTAGAACTATGTGTACTATTGTAGGTGTGATGTAGGCTCCATATACTATTACTGGTCCTTGAGAATTTCTGAGGGGCATTTTCCGAACTCTGGAAGACGGACGGCGGTGACATCTTCCTGAAGGAAGCAGTGGGTACATTAGAGACATGAAGTTCACAAACCATTCTTCACTATGAAAATTATTTCCACAAATAAGAAAAATCAAGATAGATCTATCCAATTTATTGTTTGTTTCTCATTTGCTGGTTATTGGCAATTCTTGTTCTGTGTAGATAATTTTAAGGAAGGGAATCACGTTCATTTCAGAATACATTGATATTCAATATTGTATGAAAACCAAGTCTAAAGTAAATGGAAAATTTAAAATTTAAGTTCTACTAGGAGATTTGACTTATGATCTTACGATACATGCACTTATGATCTGCAGTGTTATTTGACGTTTACAAATGAAACAAAATATAAAACAAAGATTTGAACCGATATTCAATTCTAGTAAAAATGGTAAATGTGCAATTCTGCCCTGTACGATGCGCACGCGTCGGGATGTGGAGGTAGCGCTGCACATATTCTCGATTATAAAAAAAAGTAGATGTTAAGTCGGATGGTCAGACCCATGCTTGATCGTCTTTACCTCCCAAGGTTGCCAGAAATAACGAGTACTCAATTTAATAGGAAGGTGAGTGCGCATCAGAGCACTGAAGAAAAGTCTCCAGCGTTCTGGGTGGTGTTTGAACTCGGGTCGCTTGATTTGTAGTCAGACACACTCTGCCCGAGCCATGGCGACTCCTACTCAATTCTAGTACCATCTACAATAAGTAAGTTATTTCACGTTTAGAAAAATGCTGCACTCTTGAATTTACGAACAAAACAAATTGACTGCGAACTTGTTATGCAAAACCTCTTTTCACACGTCATCAAATAAATATTTAAGATTTTCTTTTGGATATAAAAAGATAAAATTAATTTTATGGGCGATAACAGTAAAGAGCTATAAATTTAACAAAATATGGAGTTGAAAAGACTGAGCATGAACTATTTATAATTTTTAAATGACATTTAACATTTTATAGGTTATATTAATTGACAATCTGTAAAATCATATTAGTTTGAAATAGAACTTTAACCACATTTTTACTTAAAAGATGAAATCATTTTTTTTATTCTCGAATGTCACTTTCACACCTTTGGTTTTAAGGACGGCTTTTCATGGACGCGTTCTTTGCATGCGATTTGTTTGAGTAGCCAATTGGAACACGTTTTAAAGTATTTCTATTGGCCACTCATAGAAACTGCAAGCAAAGTACACGGCTAATGCTGGCATGAAAAGCCAGCCTAAGTCCCTCAATGGACAATCAGTAAAATGATGATAGTTTCAAACAGTACAGTAATCAGAATTAAATTTATAAAAATAAAAATTTGTTACTACTATCTAAATGATTCATATTGCATTTCCTTTACAACAAATACTTGAAAAGTACGTTGCACGTTAAACAATCTAGGGAAGAGCAATTGTCTTTTCTTGTGTTTGCCCATTCTTCAACTCCACTGAAACGATTACTGGATAACTGATCCCAAATCTCTGACTATCCACTGAAAAGAAAGGTGTTAAGATATCCACAGAACACAATGCTGACAAGGCGGGAACATACAATAAGATAAAGCACAGTCTCGTAACAGTTTCGACGCCGTAACAGCAATCTTCATGTGCTGGTCTGATGAGATTGCTGTTACGGCATCAAAATTGTTACGAACATCTGTTTTTATCTTATTGTGTATTCTCGTCTTGTAAGCATTGTACCCTGTGTTTGACGACATGGAAGCAAGGCTGATATTTAATTATAAGGAAAAAGGTGCAAGCTACTAGGTACTACAAAATGCGCATATCAAGAATGGCACGTTTGTAATTATATTAACGAGTGTTTCTCGTGGTATTATCATATTCTCTGTCTTATTAATTATAATAAATTTATAAAGTAATTCAGGTGTAAAACAGTTTATTCATTTGTTCATATTCGCATCACAGGCTCTATGAAATACTGTGCCCGGGGCAAAGTAAGTTATCCCTGCGCCTTCTCCTCGCTTTAAACAAACTTCCATCGAAATGTCATCCCAAAATGCTTCAAACCGGCGGCACCCCGGGCCAAAATACTCCCCTTGCTTTTCCAAAACTAAGTCCGGGGCTGAATAATCTTAATTCATTTTAATTAATGTTATTTACATGTATTGGCTGTTCCACCAACTATGCCTAAGCACGTCAGAAGTTTAAATAATAATGTCGCTTGCTGAGCACACCTTTCGGAGAAAGATAGTGGGCATGCTACATTCAAAGTACATGTACGGTATTCGCCTGGCGGAACTGAGAAATCATTTTGTCTATCATGTGGGCGAGATGATACATTTTCCATACATAAATGTAACTATTGCAGCAAATATTTTTTTTATTGAACTCAATTAACGGTCTGATACAAAGAACCTAGACTCAGTTTCTGAACACAATTCCCCACGCTTTTTAGTATTTCGGAGGAGAACGGAACAAAAATATAATTTAGTGGATTCGACATTGGGATATAAATGTTGGACCCCTAAATAGCAAACTCTTTGTAGAATACATTTAATTAAACTTAGGAAGTCCAATACAGCTCCCATAAGCACTGGACAGGCGGCTGTTCCAGCCCCGTTCAAAGTTCTTTTAGGCCTTCCAGGGTTTGTCTTCTAGCCGAATGCTGGAATGGTGCCTGGAATATAGACCCTAGCATCTACCTATCTCATTCTTGCCACCGGAAGAGTGATCGCTGATGGACACTATCCCTCAGACATGTAACGAGCTTTGGTCATTTTGTTCGATGACATCACGAGCTTTGAAACACAACCTCTGAATATCTATTATACGTCGATAACAAATAGAAACTACAAAGGAATGGAAATACGACAATAATTAGAATTTTAAATCCCCTGTTTGTTGAAAAGTGTGAAATAGATCTGAAAAGTTCAAGGACAAACAAAGGACATAGAACAGATATGTATCTTACGACGACAATATTCTTTTCAGTGTCAAAAGGAATAGAAAACCTTTTCTGTTTTCATTTTTAGAGAATATTTAACACGCATAATTCACATAAAACTCATTTTGTGAACACGCCCCGGTACATGAGCAACTCCAACTATGCAATACATTGATTCCTTTGAGATTACTAGGGCGACGCAATAAATTTGACAGTTGTTTCCGACACACAATTCCGTGACTTACCATGTCTGTTGAAAAGTATAGTTCTCAGCTGCATGTCCACACGACCACACCACACGACACCAGTCACTTCCACTGCAGAGAAGAGAACTAGGCACTCAAATGATAATGTCTCTTCCTAGGAGTTCTCAGCAATGCCTACAGATGGCTCCGTAGTGCAATTTCGACTGGTTTTCGTTTTCGTCTTTGTATATCAGGAGTATGTATTTGTCCTTTCCGTTTGCTCTTTGGATTTTTCTTGTAGTCTCTTTCATACCACCACTGCATTCCTTCTCGTTGCACTTTTTATTAGTGGGAACTTCTCGGCCAGTTTGTCAGGGTAGAAGTGAAGAAACGGAGGTGCAGATGATTATTGATTACCTATCGTGTTATTTTCTTTTCTCTCTCTCTCTCTGTTAAAAAGACATGTCGTCGCTCGCACATGTATCCTATGACGCCTTATTTCTGGAAGACAGGAGTCCTGGCTTCTGGCTTTTCCACTGTCCCCACTCCTGTCTCTTGTTTGTTTAGTTAGGTGGAATAGTGGCCTTCATTTGTTTCTAGTTTTTTGATAACGGGAAAATAATAGGAATTCTCTCTCCTGTCTCTCCATTATGACTCATGATTATATCCAGGAATGGACACTGATCCGGATCCTCATTACCCGATCCGGTTCCGGATACTATTGGAACTGGATACCCTGATCCGGGTCCTGGAACCGGATACTCAGATCCCGGATCCAGATCTTGGAACCGGATACCCGGATCTGGATCTTGGAATCGGGTACCCTGATCCGGAATCTTGGAACCGAGGATCCGGATTTAAGTACTGAGTATCTGGGTGCGGATCTAAGCACTGGGTACCCTGATTCGGATCCTGGAACCGAAGATTTGGATCCGGATCTAAGAAACGGGTGTCTTTAGGATTCTGTTCTCGGTTCCATCACGATCCGGCTCCGCCAACCCCTAATTATATCTAGTTATCTATCTATCTAATGAAGGATTCTCTATCTTCTTCGTAGAAGTTAAAGTAAAAGATTATCACAGAAAAACTGGAGTTCTCTCGCCAATGCTTCACTTGTTGCCTAGGCAACTAAAATCTTGTATGGGAAAGTTTACAAAATGTCATCATTCATCAAACAGTAATAGGAAGTGGAAAAAGCATCCAGCAAGTGATCAAAATTGACTTATTTGAAAAGAGCAAAACATATGTTTAAAAGAATAAAAAACAGCTCTTTATTTGCAGTGTAGATTTATTTATAAATAAAAATGAACACATTTAAAGGCGCACTATATAACTCTCGTACACATTTGTAGCAAGCGCAGCTACATTTGGTAACAACTGTTTTAGAGCCCAAAATCCTAAATTTCGTACAAAAAACCGGGGAGGACAGCGAGTGATCGAGTCCCACTCATGCTTAATATCCTGAGTGAAGCATTCAACGATTGTTCTCAGGAGAATGGCGGGACGATACTTGCAGTAAGGATCTGATTACTTTCTTTACCATCCTTACGACTGGAAGCGTGGTATCTGAGGGACGTCATCCCTTGGAAATGAGACAGACTTAAGCTATTGCTGTCAGAGTAGTCCAAAGTAAATAAATTGAAATTCATGAACTGATGAATTAGAGTTTCGTTGGCGTCTATTTTTACTGAGTTTTTAAGAATGCTACTCACTCTCACTCGGTGGATAAAGACATGTACTAAGAAGATTCTGAGTCTTATGTAATTTCCTGGGAAAGTGTTCTTTTACGGACATCTCGCGTCCGAGTGTGATAGGCTTAGGGACATGTATGTTGCGCCTATAACATATAAATCAGTAGTTAGAAAAACATAACATGTAGGTGTACCGTATATGCGTTGTTTTACGTTTCTCGATTCTATTGTTGTATGTATTTGTATTTTTCAATGTTTTCTGGGTATAATGTTCCAATTACTTGACCAATTTTGATGATGCACTTGATAATTTATATCGACGCTTGTTACATACGATTCCAAGTACTTACATCTGTTTATTTTCTCTATGATCTTATTCTAAATTGTTATCTTTTTATTTCCTTCACCTTCTGCATTTTGGCTTGTTATCATGTACCTCGTTTTCTCTACGTTCATCTGTAGGCCTATCTCATTCCAAGCTTCTACAAAGACACGGATTACTTTGAAGTGTATCTTTACTGTTCCTTTTAAAATGTACATCATGTGCGCATACAAGTAGTTGGTCCAAGCCATTCAATTATTTTCCTCTTCTTTTTCCATATAAATTTAACCGTATTTTTTGCTTACTTTTTTACTGCATTGCTTTGTAGTGAATGTGGTGGATTTTTTAAAAGAAAAATAGATTCATTCTAGCACCAATTGCGTTGAAAGTATTGAAGAGTTTCATTTGGAGAAAAAGCTCTTAGAGAAACCAGAATATAGGATATTTTCTTTTTGTTTTAATAGTAAAAGCACGACCAATTCAAGCATTGAGCTCATGCTCTTGATGTAGAAAGAGTTTTCAACTTCTTGAGGAATCTGAAGTCATTTCAGCAGACCACACTTTTTTTTGTGCTTTTATGGTTAGTGTAAAGAAACGATTTCTCAGTCTAGATGGCAGCACTAGCTCCGTATATGTCTAATGAAATTTTAACATTGTAGGGAATTGCAATGCTGCTCCTATAAATTCAAGTCTTGAGAGTTCAAACTTTTAGAGTAGAAAGTTCATA
>JAGDQP010035669.1:6280-18272 GCA_022664845.1 Lepisma saccharinum
ACTGTGTGGACCTGGGCGTTTTCACTATGCATTTCTCCTACCCTACAGATGGCAGTATCGATATGTAGTTGCCAACTTTTGCGAGGAATGTGTTTTATGGCGGATGTTCGGTCTTCATTTGACTGTCCCTTATACGAGTCCCTTTGACTGTCCCTCGTATATCATATCTAATTACAGTTTCCAAGTAGCCACGCTATGTAGACTGTGAATTGTTTGCCGTAGACGGATAAGTGATATTGACTTTTACGTATTCTCACTTGCCAGATGCCGAAAGCTTAAAACTTACCAGCAAATATTCTAAAGTGTCAACATTAGGTGGTCAACAAATCAATTCTTATTGAAAAGTACACGCGGAATTATGAGACGCTAGGCTAGTGTATCGTGTATCAACTAGAAGAAATATGTATCTAAAGGGCAGGGTTAGTAAATAAAGTTCTCCTTATACCCATTATTTTAGTCTTCCTCATAGAAACCAACGTGGTCACATGATTAGAATGCTAATCCATCCATTTATGGCTCCTTCTCAAACGTTAGGTTCATTGCTTCAAATCTTGTTTGATTGTAGATATGAAGTTCAATACGGTTTCATAAAATGATTTTCATTTAAAGTTTGTCTGCGAGCGTTTAAGAAATTTCGAGAAAAAAGTAGAATGTTATATTTATGAAGAAGCATTTGTGATTATATTGACTTGTAAGTACAAGTGATTATGAAATGTATGTACAAGGTAACCAAAAAGTTTTTGCCGTTTTTGACGTCCCATTAATCATGCGCTCACAGAGAGGAAACGAAATGACGCACGTGCCTGCCAAGCGATCGGGAGTTATTCTAACCATCGACCTTCAGTAATATAGGTACGGTGCTAACACATAGCAGTCAGAGCTCGTCTAGTGTAAATCGGAAATGGAGGTATAGAAGCAGCTTGTTTGCGTGTGTTTATGGTATGATTTTAAAGTGGGTCTGTCAGCTGCCGCATCATTTCGCCGCATATGCCAGGCATTTGGTGAGAATGCCATGAACGAACGCACCGCCAGGTACTGCTTCCAGACATGTTGTTCTTGAGATGTGAGCCTTGCTGATGAACCTCGCAGTCGACGACCACATGTGTTGGATGACCATCACTGCTGACCTTTGTTCAAACAGTTGCAAAGGGTGCACCGTGCATTGCGGCAGAAGGATCAGGTATTGTTGAATCGCAAGGGTGTGGTAACAATGCCAAGCCACATGTGGCAAAGAAGACCCGGGAGACCCTTCAGCAACTTGGCTGGGAGACGCTGTATCATGCACCATATTCACCAGACCTTGTGCCAACAGATTACCACCTGTTTCATTCTCTCGGCAACCACCTTCGTGGGAGATCCTTCGCCAATGAGAGAGACCTGCGGAACGCACTCACGGAGTTCTTTGCCTCGAAGACCACCGACTTCTATCACCAGGGTATTGTGCAGCTTCAGGGAAGTTGGCAAAAGGTTTTGGATGACGATTGAGCTTACTTCGAAACCTAAAGGTACGTACTGTCCACTGAATTGCTCATTGTTTATCACAGCTCTAGAACGGCAAAAACTTTTTTTTGGTTACCTTGTAGTATTTAATTTTTTTTAAATGAGAACTGTTATGCACACACTCTACATAACATTATCAATCTTCAAACAGTATGTATTATATCGTCGGTTTGCAGTAAAAAAAAAAAAAATGGGATTTTAAGTTAATGTTTTTTTAATGTGTCTTCTTTCGTTAGTTTAAGAACAATGGTGTTCATCGTCAATAAATGTGTGTTTATTAACAATTTGGGAAATTCATTAAGTCACACATATTTTTATTTTCCATTGTCATTAGTTGTCATAGAATTACATAAATATCATCAAAAAGAATTGTATACTTGAAAGAAAAATGGTGTGAACAAAAAATATAATTTCACCTTCATTTTCTAAAAACTGTGTTTTTGATTTAATATGCTTCACTTGTAACCCGACGATGTGTACTGGCAATTTTATCTTAGTGCAGACATGCACACCGATTTGTAGTACTCTTGTAAATGCTTGTCACCTCGACGAAAAGAATGCTGCTGTGACACTGTTTCCTTCTGTGACACTGTTTCTTCTGTGTTTCTTTCTTGCTGTGACACTGTGGTTCTACGTAGCAGGATCATGTTTTCTTTCTCATTTTTTGACGTAATCATTTCCCTCCCGTATCAATTACAATGTTTTGTTACCTTCTACCCCCATCCTTATAGGAGAAGCTCCAGAAGTAGCAGTAGGAGACGAAATAGCAGACGCTCTAGAAGCGGAAGTGATGCTCCTGAAATTGAAGAAATGATTGGTCCAAGCAAAAATCAAGCTAGCCGAATTAGCCATGCTGCTCCTCAAACTGAAAATTTAAGTTATTCAACCAAAAATATTTAGCAGAAGAAGCAGTGGCTGGAACAGCAGCCTGCAAGTGCAACAGTTACGCCGATTTTGCTACTCCTATAATTGAAGAATCAGGTCGATCTGGCTGAAGCAACGGAAACAGACCTGTTAACACAAATAGAAACAGCCGCTGGCCTTGTTGCTGCTAAATTGGAGAACCAAGTCGTTCAAGCAGATGCTGAAGCAGCAGCCTCCAGATGCACCAGTGAACTGAACTTGCTACCCTTAAATGGCAGAATTATGTGACTCTAGCAGAAGTTAATCTAGCTGAAGCAGCAGATGTAGTGGAAATGAGGCTGGCAGCAGAAGTAGATGCAGAAGTTCTGCACCATTACAAGGTTCAACTGAATTAAATATTTCTTATATACAAGTAAAGAAACTTAAATAAACACTATAATTGGGCTCTGCAATTCAGTTTGATATCATTTCCATTTTGTTAATTCTTTAAGAGAATATACTATTTTTTAATGTATAATCTTGAATTCGACCGAATCATTTAAACAAATATTCTCGAAAATCATTGATCAAATTTTACAAAATTTTAAAACAATTGTCACTAACATAATAAGACAATAGAAAAAGGTGTTTCGAAGAGATTCTAAGAATTAACTAACATCTTGGAAGATCCTTATCCACAAGAATGGTTCACGACGAAGTATAAGATAAAAACTGCTGGAACATATACAGTTTCGCATACACTTGTCCAAATAGCTTTCTATCTAGAGTTTGCTCCCTCTTTTTACGATGGGATGTACGCCGGATGTAATATTGTACCTTACCATTATGTGAACTTTTCTTTCTCTTGGACATGTCACGTAATAAGCTCTTCTGTCGTCTAGACTGGATGCTGTAGCGGGTTTGTGAGGACTCGGAGAAATCCGGTCATAGAATTAGCACAATCTACGATCCAAACAGCATCCAGTTTAGAAGTTGTGTAGCAGTAACATATTAATAACCACATATTTTCAATGGGCGTAGCAAGATCTTGGATGCATTCGCTAAGGTTTTTGTTTAAGGTACACTGGTGGCATTCGTCTAGCGATAGCTAATTAAGAGGAGATAGATATACTGAGGTTAAAGGAAACACTTTTATGTCGACTATGTATGAATATCTATAAGAGGAAATAATATATTTACTTATTCGCATGAGAAGCAAGTACTAACTGATTAGTTAAACGAAATGTCATAACAACAACTTTATAATTTAATTAATAGTCATTTAGCAATAGGGAAACTGAACTCAACTATCCTGTAGCAAAACTGCTGAAATGACATGACAGATTGAAGGAAGATGATGAAGAATTTGGTAGTCTTCTAAGTAGGGTCTAACTTGGAGTGGATGATGAATGCTGTTCCAATGTCTTCGGTCTCTCGGCTGGTAGAGTGACTAGTTGCAAAGCTGAGTTTGATCACTTCGATACTCGTGGTACAAGATGTTAACAGTTCGGGAGCTGGACCACAAGGAGCCGTGTGTCAATATTATATACTAATTCTCATTGCAATGTTACTTATGGCGAAAAGTCCGTAGCCAACCACAAGTGTTTACGTAAAGCCAGTGGGAAGAGAGAACCACAATTTTACATCAATCATATGCGAGTGGGTGTAATGTGCTTTTTGGTTCCTTGCTTAGTATTACATATTTGTCTATTGTCTTGTCAAATGAAACAAATGCGAGCTGCTTTTTCTTTGACTTATTCTGCACTATCTCAGAATTTTTCGTAGAAAAATCACTATTTTTCTATTATTATATAAACAGTTCTTGTTTACCCTTGAAATTTCCCTTATTTGTTCAACCATTGATATGGTCACCCTATTGAAACTTATTCTTCTGCAATCAGGCGAGATAGATAATAAAATACTATATATGATTTGAATTCCAAACGATCATTTTAATACATCACATTAATGTACAGGTACTTTGAACACATACAGAAATGCACATGAATGTACGATTTATTTAAAATTTTCTTTCTTTCTTTTTTTTACTTCCTTGAAGCCCTAATCGACTTTTACATGTTTAAAACGAATTATCCAATTTAAGTCCACAACACATACGAAGCCGCATTAGCATCATACTAAAGTTAGGATTAATTTAGGATAAGTAAATCCTTCTAACAAACCTGTTGGTGGAACGATGGGTTAATTTTATCCATGGACAAAGTTCATCGAGCGAAATACTTGAAAGATGTAGTGGCAAAATTCACGACAAATGTAATCGCCAGTTGTGCTTTTGGCAAAATAAATTGCATCTTACACTCAAGATTTTACGTAAAGGTAAACAGTTTTCTTTACTTATGTTAATGGTTTGGTTACATGCATTGTATTAAAAAACAAAGGAAACTAAAATAAATATATTATGATTAACGTCGTCTTTTTCTTCTTTCAGGTTTTAATTCATAAAAGCAGAAATGTTATCCATCACCTACGGGTCTCTTCTAATCTACGTGACAGCTCTGATTGTTGGCCTGATTAGTTTACTTGGATTCTATCTTGTAAAGAAACAACGGTACTGGAAAAACAAAGGAGTTCCATATGTTGAACCGTCTCTAATATTTGGAAATTTCAAAGACGCTACACTAAGGAAAGTCTTTTTTGGTGATAACGCCAAAGACCTGTACAACAAACTAATTGGACATAAGTATGGAGGAGTTTATTTTTTCCAACGTCCAGTTTTATATGCAAGAGATCCTGAACTTATAAAAACCCTCCTACTAAAAGATTTTCATCATTTTGAAAATCACAATATTATTATTAAGGAAGAAACAGATCCATTACAAGCCAAAAATCTATTTAGCCTTAAGGGACATCGATGGAGAAACATGAGAGTCAAATTGACACCAACTTTCACTTCTGGTAAAATGAAGAAAATGTTTCATCTTGTGTGTGAATGTGCAGAAGAACTCAGTAATTACTTCCAAAAGCCTGCAGACAGTGGCGAAATACTTGAAATGAAAGATGTAGTGGCAAAATTCACGACAGATGTAATCGCCAGTTGTGCATTTGGAATTCAAGTAAATTCATTGAAAGATCCAGATGCTGAATTTCGTGAAATGGGGAGAAAGGTAATGAAAGCTCCTAGTTTTATTGAAGGTTTGAAGATGTTGCTTATAGCTTCAAATCCTGATATCTCTAAATACTTCTCTGTTACATTTACACCTGCAGAAGTTACCAAATTTTTTCGTAACGCCGTCCAAGAAACTATGGATTACCGACAGAAACATGGTTATATTCGAAACGACTTCTTAGATTTACTTCTTCAGCTCAAGACAAAGGGAAAAGTGGAGGATGATGATGAACATGAAATTGGAAAGAATGGTCAAATCAAGGAAGTAGATACTACTTATGGTGAGTCTTTAAAATTTTACACTTTACATGTGTTTGCTTCTTACAATTATTTACATTTCTTATTCATTTTAGTTTCACTACACATAGAGTTAGATTCTTTCCCGAAGAATCGGAGAAATGGTAGGTGTCAACACCTACAGCTGCGTACTAGGCTATAAAGAAAATGCTTCAAAGTATTAAAATTCAAGTTTTATTTTCTTGAAATCACACGTGTCTTGTGAAGTCGTATCGTTTGCATGTTGTTAACTTCAAAAAACCGTATTTTAATGGTCCATGTTAATAACCCGTCACAATGATAAGAGTACAATGCAGTTAAAATTCACGGCCCCATGCCCCAGGCGGGATTCAAACCCACAATCTCATGAACGATGGCTCAGGGCGTTAGCTCACACAGCTACCGAAGTTGTCATTGTTAACCTCAACTGCGTACTGAAGCATCAGTTTCTGTTTCGGTGAGCAAAAGCTAGTAAAGAATTAATAATACAAGGTCGCGCTCAAGATTCCTCTAATAGGGTTAAATGAAATTGAAAAGGCGGTAAATTTCTATTCCTACAATCTAATTTAACTTGAACAAAACCCCAGGCTCCAATAATATCAATTTATTAATAACATTCACTATCTTGTGTGTTACATTCAACAGAATCGAAGCACAACTAAATTTCAAACAAATAAAAAAAAAAAAATCTGTCACTTATTAAATTAACGAAGTTCCAAAAATTCAAATAATTTCAACACGATTGTACAATGCCACCAATTGCAGCGCACACCAATTGATCATCCGTAATCTCAAAAACTAGCAATCAAAATTTGAAAATAAATCAAATTTACTATTCACAGAATTATTTCAAGCGCACTTCAATCAATTAAAGGGAAATTATCAAGAAGAATCGAACATAGCAAACATCGTTTGTTTTCTCCTGGATAATGAATCAAGCACTTGCTTAGGTTTCTAATTTCCACAGAAAAATTGTTCATAAATCAAATCATTTTCAAAAATAAAAATAATTTCCATAATCAAAAGTAGCAAACACCTTTTGATTTCTAACATGAATCTCATTAATACCTTTACAATTTCACAACCCAAGCCAAACACTTAAATTCAAATGATGACCCACCAATCACTTTCTTAAATTTTATGACATCAGTCAATTTAATAAAAACTCGGAAAACAATCAACAAGAACCTCCGATCGTACTTTACAAAAAAAAAAAATAACTATCCTGACTTTAATATCTCTTACTGACTGTATTCACACTAACAAGTATCTTGATACAATACAAAATATCAATCTGTTCTGTGATCAATCAGTTACTTCCAAAATTAATTGTTATATTTTACTCAATTGAGAGTAATCATACACAAATTCAGATTTAAACACGTTTGAGAAACGAGGAGGTCTTTTGATTTTTTTTCTACCCTTCGTTTCCCTTCAAATAAAATTAAAATTTCAGATTTAAATCCGTAAACCCCAATAATACGCACAATAATTCAGAAAATTTTAATCAAACTTAAAAAAAGTGGGGGGGGGGGGATTGATGATCAATTCAAGCAACTAACTCCAACTCAGAAACACTTTCAGTTGTTGAAAATGAAAATCCCTGAAATATAATTAGATTTCTTTGTTTAATTCAACTAATTCCATTATTTGATACCAGCAACGCTTTATTAAATTTCTGCTTTAAGTTTTAGTTTTTTCAACCAATTCCGTTTATTTCAATCCAAATCTTGACGTAATAAATATTTAACACACAATAAATTATCATCGACACTATTAGTTTTATTTTAAAATTATTGATTTGGCACAGATAAAATTCCAGACCAAAATTCCAAATTTCTCCAAAAAATGGAAATAGTCATCCAAAATTTCAATTCAAAGGAGTTAAAACCCTGACAGATCCGACTGACATACGCAAACCATACTCGTGACTCACTTCAATACAAACAGAAAAAACTAATCTCGTAAAAAGACCAAATTCGAGGGGAACAAAGTTTCTCTTTGTAACCAGTAAATTACAACCAGGAAAGATATCACTCCCTCCACATGCTGTACAGGTTCCACAAAATCAGTGCCAAAATCAAACCAACTTCAAATCAACCAACACCCGGACAGCAACTATTATAAATCCTAAACTCAAAAACCCGTCTTCGCTTCCTCCACACAAAAAAGCAACCAAATTTACTTTGTCACCAAGACTCAGGGCCGAAATCGATCGTCAAAAACATTTACCCAAAACACAGAACCCCGACGAACAACTTTGACCAGGCCTCGCTTTCTTGACAAAATCTCAATCAAACCGGACACCACCTGCATTCAAATTCCAGACCAACGCCGGGCACGATCCCTTTTGAATATCACCACTCAATCATCGGACTGCTGCACAGACACCAACTCTAAGCCATTACAAATGAAAACTCACCCTCCGTGTCCTTACTTGTAAACTGCCAACAACCAAATCAAAAAGCACACTTCCCAGTAAACAACACATCAAACAGACAATTTCACATTCTCTCCACTTTCAAACAAATTATAACACCCACCAAAGATCTTCTAGAAAGCACAAATTCTCCTTTTACAATAAAAAATGCACCAGCTTAACCTGACTTTACCAGACCACAAAGATTCTGCTTTCCAATCCAACCAGGATAAATTTCCACTTTCAGACAATTAATACCGCCAACTTTGTCTGGTACACACCTTAGGTTACCAACAGCTTGTCGCACTTCCTTACAATATGATTCCACCAAACTAAATCAACCCTGACTTTGAACAACTCCTACGTATTGGAAGGGCTTAATTTGAAAATCTAAACAATAGCACAGAACAATTAAATATGAATATAGCACTCAGTTCAGAATTTCTGTCACGCACCTCGGATACCATTAATTGACTGAGTATGACATATCCTGATTTTTCCAAGGTCCTAAAATTATCCCAAGACAATATCCTACAAACCCTCGAGTGCAAGAAGAAAAGAGTTAATATCTGCTTCCAAGAAATGCTTGAAACAGATTCCCTCTTTGAATCTCAGATCCACCTCATGACCTCACCTGCATTATTTAAAATATTAACAATTTTCACAAAGGTACAAAAACCACGCAACGTTTAAATTGAAACAAGCTTTCAATTATCAGATATATGTTTTTAGCACGGATTTAACTTGGCATTAGCTTGGTTTAGCCAAACTCTACTTTAAAATTTTACTCCTCTTTAGGCTGCTAAGCAGTTTTACAAATTAATGTTATTTCCGCATTTACCTTATTTTTGAAGTTTAGTTCAATTATTCTTGTACAATTTTAAATAGTTAATCCTTAAATATTCCTTGATATAACCATGGACAATCTTTTACTTCAATGATTTAACTTTGTTTACCATTTTCTTCAATTCACCTTCACTTTCCTTCCTTTCTTCCGATCACCAAACCAGACGTCATATCGTTTACCAAACCAATCTAAACAAGAAACTTCACAAACTATACTAAAAAATAACTTCCTCGTTTCTATTTGCTTTCACATTCTGAAACACGCGGACTTTTATCGCCTTTTTTAAATGAGCTAGAATTATTTTTTCATATTCTAACCACGCCCATTACACGCTTATTTCTGAGGGGCAACCTTCCGAAACCACCGTTGATACCAAATGGCGCTACAGTCTACCACTATTGCCAGATCTCCAATACAATCCTCAGTCCTCAGAATCCAAAACTTGTGGGGAGGCGTATTTAACAACTTTCCGATCACTTTAAGCGATATGAATACTATAAAAATTGGACATGGCATGCCGTGTTTGCTGGTATTAGCTTGCTTCTTAGACGTATACCAAACTTCATCTTTTCAACAACTGACAGGTGCCAACAGAAGTGTATTGGCGAGTACCAACCTTGTCGAATATCGCGCTAGCGATTCATCATGCGTAAGCTGTTATGCTCATCTTGAAGAGGCTGTCTGAAGCTAATGGATTTCGATCAGCACACCAACGAGTGTGGAATTTCGCAAACCAGGAATATGTGAAGTATTCATCAACTGCATGTTCCTCAGAGATGTATTAAATTCTCATCCATTAATTCTGCTAAACGCGTTAGTTTGAAGTCATGAAAGAAATATATTATCAGCTGCAAATTCTGTATTTATTTATTTCTGTCAATCGGGCAGCACTTATATTACTCGCTGACATGAACTAACTAATGAGAAAATCCAAAAAATATAAAACTTATAAAGAATAGGGAACAAACATTACCATTGGTTGAGATTTTGATGTATCACTAACATAGAAAAGATACCTGACATGGAGCGTGGTGCAGCATCCTTGCTTGTTAATTGAGTGAACCTAGGTTCAAAATGTGAGACCGACCACTCTAAGATTTTCTTTGGTATTCCTCAGCCACACCACTATAAGTCCAGGGTGGCCCTGTGCAAGAAAACTTATAGGTCAGTATGTTTCACATGCTTCTCTTCTTCTATAGGATGTGCAAAATTTGTAACTTGATGATTACAGCCTGAAAAGCTATGCACATAAATTCTCAATGAAAGAACTCCGACTAAGGTTGTAATAAGATTGGATAATTGACCTTTTAAACTATTAAAAATGTAACACGAGTATTAAACTGACACACAACAGTAGATAAAGGAGTGTTCGTCGATTTATTCTAACAGAATTGTCTTACTTGTAATTATAGTAATAAATATAAGCTCGTAGAACATATATTTTGAATGTATTGTACTTTAAAAATGTCGAGTTCAACATTCTTTTATCCATTCATTATTTCATTCATTCATTTATGTAAGTGTGTGACATTCAGTGTCTAATATATTGAAATGCTACGTATAGGGTGTTGGACACAATGCATGTACGTAATGCAAGAAATTCATGGTTATATACATTCAATCATTCGTAGCGTAGTCATTTAATGATTCGTGAAAGTGAGCGTAGTTTCTAATCATGTCGGTTAGTATTATGCGGACTATTCCTTATATGCATCCTTAAATGAATACATTGTTCAATATTTCATATATTCATTGATTTGAATTAGTGTGATATGCAGGAAGAAAGTATGTACAGTGTTGAAATACAATAGTATTACCAGCGTTTCTTAACAAATGGATACTCAAATACCATTCATATTTTTCAGAACTTACTCAGGACGATTTGGCTGCACAGGCTTTCGTCTTTTTTGTTGGAGGCTTCGAAACGTCTTCTACGTTAGCTAGTTTTGCTCTTTATGAGTTGGCGATCAACCAGAATGTTCAAACAAAATTGCGGGAAGAAGTCGATCAAATTCTGGAGAAACATGACGGGAAATTTACATACCAAGGAGTCATTCATGACATGGTTTATCTGGACAAAGTATTATCAGGTAAGAAAAATAAATTTGAATGTAACAATAAATTTGATATGGAACTTCATACTTACTTTCACGAAGGCAATACATGGGGAAGAAATGCGTTGCTTTGCTTTTTATCTGTTGTGTAGTCTATCTTCTGGACCATCGGCTCGAACATCGAGCCTCTTCTTCAGAACACGAAGATAAACAACCCTAAAAAAATCCCCAAAAGTATGTTCTTCATCAGTATGTTTCACATTTGATCAACACATACAATACGAGTAAAAGAGCTCTTTTTTTGATATGTGAAATTAGCATTACTTGAATCTTTAATTTGTTTATTTATTTGAATAACACAATCAAATGAGCAATGAATACCAGTGTCAATTTCTGATATTATTATTTATAATTTAAATATATTCAGTCAAAGCTGGATTAGCGGGGATAAAGGGGCCGTAGTCAATGACCCTAACTGGTACAGGGGCCCGGCCAAAGGTGAATCAGTCGGTCCTAAGAGAGTAAATAGTCCAGGTCTCCCAAATAGCTTATCCAACACTGAATTCAAGATATCACCTACAATATAGTGATAGAACTTCTTTTAAATAGTAAAATTATACCTGTATTAGGACAATACCTGACCATAATGATAAATTTGGCACATAATCTCATAAAGATAATTTCGATATTTATATAACAGCAAAATCCCATAGAGTTACGGATAAGTTTATGTACAGTTGGAATCTAAGTAGAATACACCTAGCCACGTACACCATGATTTAATTACGTATTAATTGAACACGAACTTGTTGCATGAGACTCCGACTGTTACCCGACAAATGTACACCATGATCATTAATCATTCTGTTTTTTTCACAAATTTACTTTTGGATTTGACAGGTCACTAATTGTTTTTGCTACTCACA
>JAGDQP010035670.1:0-19462 GCA_022664845.1 Lepisma saccharinum
TATATATATATATATATATAGCTTTATTGCCTATCAACTTTGTTAAAGCTTCCCTTGTTTGTTCGGAATGGGTTAATGTTTAAAAATAATATTCCGAATCATTTGTACAGCCAATTTGTATTCTGCATTAACAACACAAGGCTGCGTCATTTTGGCGCTTTGTATGTCAATGGGTGTTTTCTAATTTTGGTTTAGAGCTGTTTCCAAATATGGTATTCGTTTTTCTCCATCACCCACAGTTTGTCTGTTATTTCATAATTTTGCTATTCTTAACCCTTTTAACTTCAAGCGATTTCCGTTCTGTTTTTAGACTTCCAGTTAGGTGTTTATAACTTCTGTACTATCCATCCGTTATGAATTGTTCATACATCATTTTCTCCGTTAAAAATCAGGTTCTCCAACGGTGATACCTGCTGGTGTCTCAGATACACGGTTGCAGAGATATTCGTGTTTTTCGGGATTTTTGGCGAATGTAAATTATAGTAATTTAAAAAAGAGCCACTACATGACAAACTCACAACAATGTGTAAAGGAAGATGACTTTTTATGCAAATTGCAGCAATTAAATTATATTTTAGCTAAAACAAATATAAGTATATTTGTTCTTTAAAACATGTAATAAAAAGTGACCATCATACAGTTCGCACGGGAGTAAAGAACAACATATTTAGAAGTGCTTGTAGAAGAAATTTGAGCTCATTATAATAAATAAAAGGTATTCCCGCCAATGATTTGTAAGTGTTCTTTGTTCAATGAACCTTTCTTCCTGTGGATAACGTTTTGAAATGGCGAGCTCCTCAAGACGATCGTGTGTAAATGATCCAAATATGTTTTGTTATATTTGCGGGTCTCTTACATTGAAAAGCAGGAGACAGAACATAACCACGTTTGTGAAAAAAGCATACTTTGCTTACTTTGGTGTTAAGTTAGGAGACCAGGACAAAGCCTTTGCACCACATTATGTGTGCCATTCCTGTGTTGCTGGTTTAAGAAAATGGACTCTGGGGAAGCAGAAGTCGTTACCTTTTGGAGTTCCAATGGTATGGAGAGAGCAGGTGAACCACGTAGATGATTGTTATTTTTGTATGGTGAAAGTGGACGGACATAACAAGAAAAGTATGAAAAGTATTGTTTACCCAAATCTGAAATCAGCTATCAGACCTGTACCACACAGCCCCGAGATTCCCGTACCCACGCCTCCAGTAACCCTTGAATCATCATCATCATCATCTGACTCTACATACAACGATGATGAATTTGCAGCTTCCACAGAAGATGAGAAACCAGATCTGTTTACCCAAGAAGAATTGAATGACTTGGTAAGAGATCTAGGTCTTTCTAAAGAATCTGCACAAATTTTGGGTTCGCGTTTAAAGGAGAAACGATTGCTAGTTCCTGGTACTACATTCTACTGGTATAGGAGAAGAGAAGAGGAATTTCTTGAGTACTTTACCGAAGACGGCCCTCTTGTGTACTGCAATAACATCGAAGGTCTACTATCACAATATGGAGTTAAATACAACGCAAAGGAATGGAGGTTATTTATTGATGCAACAAAAAGAAATCTGAAAGCTGTACTGTTAAACAATGGAAATAAATATGCCTCAATACCAGTAGCATATTCTGTACATTTGAAAGAGAACTACGAAAACCTTGAAATTCTGTTAGCGGCAATAAAATATTCACAGCACCAATGGGTAGTGTGTAGAGATCTCAAAATTATAGGAATGTTGCTTGGATTGCAGTCAGGCTTTACAAAATTTCCTTGTTTCCTTTGCCTATGGGATAGCCGTGCATGTGATTTACACTGGGATAGGAAAGAATGGCCTGTAAGAACAACAATGGAGCCAGGACACAACAATGTAACAAAAAATGTTTGATTAGAAGAGAAAATATTATTTTGCCGCCACTCCATATAAAGCTCGGGATCATGAAACAATTTGTGAAAGCGTTGAATAAAGAAGGTGAATGTTTTAAGTATATCAGTTCAAAATTCTCTTTTCTATCCGAGGCTAAAATCAAAAAAGGAATCTTCGTTGGACCCCAGATAAGGAAGCTAATGAAAGATGAAACATTTGAAAATTTGATGACCAATGAAGAAAGGCTGGATTGGACTGGATTCCGAAATGTGATTGCGGGATTTCTGGGGAACAGAAAACAACCTGATTACAGGAACATCGTGGAAAATATGTTGATGGCTATGAAACAACTAGGCTGTAACATGAGCGTTAAACTTCATTTCCTTCATAGCCATATCGACTTTTTTCCTGAAAATTTAGGCGATTTTAGTGAAGAACATGGGGAGAGATTCCATCAGGACATGAAGGAGATTGAAAAACGTTATCAGGGCAGGTGGGATAGAGTTATGATGGCAGACTATTGCTGGTGTCTCAAGAGAGACAATGAGAAGTCAGGACACAAACGAAAATCACGAATATCACATTTCCGCAGCAAGAGAAAGAGAGTTTGAGAAATTTAAATGTCTGTTTTGGACTTTTTATGTAACAAAAATCAGCCTTTACGTATTTTGTTAATCAAAGTAACCTGTTTGCCGTATTGATTTATTTCTAACATTGTACGAACATTATGTCCTACATGTTTACATTGAATAAAATTATAAGTTTAGTAAGTACTTAAATTACGATTATATAAAAACCTTGGGTGATAGGAAAAATCTGACTTCAGATTCGTAATCAGGAGACCAAAATATATTATAATCACCCATCAGAATCAAAAGCGTAGTAGAAAAATAATATTTCGCAGCCCTGTGCAATTGAAGGACACATGGAAATAAGAAAGTTGAACACTGAAATTTAAATTTATTTTTGATCCTCGGGAATCTTATCGGTCTACACCAAAGATATCTAAAAGCCAAAAAAAAAAAAAAATGAATTCAAGTGTTTACTCTTTAAAATGCGTTTTTCTCACAACTTTCGAAAATGGGGTTTGATTGGTTTTGTTTTTCATGTACTCTTCAATTGTTATTTAGGAAAGTTTATATTACTTTTAGAACTAAGGGAAAGTATTTTATAAAACAGGAATGTCGGATAGAACAGGGTGGTGTGCCCCACAGCTCAGACTGATGGTTCCATCAATGCACCACAGAAGCAGTTTCGGCAGTTGGAGTGGTAGTTTTATGAATAGCGAGCATCCGAGTAGAGTTTGTTAAAAAAAAAATCAATATTTTTTCTATGCATTCATTTATTTTAGCGTTCACTTTGTGGATTTGGTAAACCTGGACTGCAAAATATAGGTACCTCACTACACGGGTGTCGTTAGAGGGCGGGACGGAGGGGACATGTCCTACAAATAATTTTCTGTGTCATGTGTAAAGTCGCGAACTTACCGGCATTTTACCTGTAGGGCCAAATAAATTGTTGATAGTTTGTTGAAAGCAGGCCTATATCATAGGTAATTTGTGAGGTATGCCACAAATTTTATTTTTTAGAGTTGGCAACCTTAGTCATGCCTCATATCAATGTTTAATTTCTTCTACGATATTAAATGTGGTTTGGGAAAATTATAGTAATAGCACTTGAAACCTAGACTTATCAGGGCTTCATCATCAAAGTTGTTGTGCGTACGCACTGTATCTGTAATTCAAGATATACCGTAGTAGCTCATTTATTAGATTCTTGTTCCTTACCTCTTTGTAATACTTGATTATTTATTAGCCGGTAATTTTGAGCGACACGTTGTAGCAGTTCTGAGTTTATATGCATGGGCGAACTTAATCTTGCATTCGCAAATGAACAGAAGTCAATCACGATTGAAAGACTCTATAGGTGTCGTCACTAGGATTTCTTGGAGAGACAACCTGTTGGTAGCAGAATGTTCTAAGAGCTTCAAATCCAATATAAGTTAAACTTCGACCCCTAAATGAACGCCTCAGCTTATGTTAGTTTAATTCAATAATAAATAACATATTTGAGTCCTTCTTCTAACACGAGTTTCTAAATATTCTTTGCTTTATGACAATTAATCAATCACAGCTTTATTAGGGCTGGATATAACTTTATTTGTTGTATTACCTGTTGAAATTAATTTATTTTATAGAACTATATCTAGAACTTTCTGCTTAGAACCTACTGCACTTAGTTTGAGAGTCACTAAATGTCGTACCGAGGGTCACATCTGGCTCGCGAGCCACGTAGTGAGAATAGCTTTCTATACTGGACTACACCCTAGTTGTAAACAAAATTAACCACTCTCGGCAGAAATGTTATATTCGTGTAATTCAAATAAAAGAACTTTTTGAAACGCATTTCTGTATTTGTATTATCGTTCTACTTAAATTGTTGCCGGAAAGTAAACTACCTAAGGCCCGCAGGGCCTCCCAGGCAGGACTTCTAGCTATTAAGAGCTACTTTCGGCCTTGGTGATTGAAAACTGATTGAGATTTTATTATTCAATATCTGTATAGAGTCAAATTCTGCACAGGATACATCAAACCCCATCAAACAATACTAATCATCTAATCATTGACAGTCTGCATATCTCATGAATGCCAATGAGTAGATGATTCAGACAAAACGTGTTGTTACAATGAGCACATCTCATGCATCAAAAAGCACTGCACTGATCTGATGAACAAACTTCAGAGCCAACAGTGTCACAGCAGTACTGCATCGGCGTGCTGAATGGTTCCGGTTCTTCGTCCAGATATCCTGACTTGTACCATGCATACTTGATCACACTTAACTCGAATTCCCAGATGACTATTTCAGGACTCCTGGTGATTTCGCTTATTACCACTGAAATCAAAATAGTATTGGCGAAGTAGTACACAGCACTAGATTAAACTAGACTTTGTCTGTAAATAACGTTGACTTCATCGTTATAGTCCCTGCCTTCACCGATATTTTCGGGCTTTTAATATTCTGGCAACACTGCGAATGTCTACAGCTGGCAACACTGACGGTGCTTCACATTAGTCGCTTCTAGTGTAGAACAGCATTACCTATAATCATGGTAAGTTACACTTCATTCTCTGCTTTCGTTTATGAGAAACTGACAAAAGAAAACGTGAACAGTTTTACTGGACCGAAGCACCAGTTTACCCTTAACCCGTTCTCCTGCCTCTTACACTCCTGCTCCGAAAAAAATAATCTCCCATTCTGACTTCCTACCCTGTCCCCTCTCTTTTGCAACCAGTCCGGCGAAAATCACCGGAACTTGGTTCGTAAGGTTCCCTTGTTAGTCACTCCAGGCCGGGATACCTACGAAACTAGGCCCTTGACGACCAACATCCTTTTCCGCACCACGTCCCGACCTGAGCCTGAGATGCCTAAATGCCATATATGATGCATAAATTCAAATTCAAACTCTGAAGAACATTATTTTCAATATCATGAGCCTTTAAGCATGATAGACATTCTGTAAAACAAGTTTCGAACACTATTTTTGATTTCACATACTTCTAAGGAACAATGTTAGACATAAGATGTCTAATACTCTTTTACCGAGCAGCTGTGGCTCGGTGGTAGAGCGTTAACTTAGCATTCATGAGATCGTCAATTTAATCCCAGAGGCCCACCATTCTGACTGAAGTTTTTCCAGTGTTTTTCCTCAGTTACACCAGGCAAAATGCTGGGATGGTATCTTCAACTTAAACTCTGGCCGACACCTTCCCGCATCCTTTCCCTTCCCCTATCCCGGCGTGAGTCTGAGATGCATAAAGGCCACAAATAAAATTCAAATTAAGTTGTAATACATTTTATATTTCCCGACAAACTTTGACTCCATCATCTGTGACCATTATCAAGCTTCCATTGTTATATTTTGTCGCTGCACGAGCTCTGAACATACAGGATCAATATAACCGCTATATTTAAAATGAAACTCTGCCTTATATACAACAAAATTGTGGTATATTTTGTTACATTTTATGGAAATGCAATATAATCATGGTCCAAAGCAGTACTCGAAGTGGGTTAGAAAAGGTACGGGAACGCTTGCAGAAGTGGGCTAGAAAAGTAAGGGTACGCTTGCACCTAGTGTTCGCGATTGCCTATTGAAAGTAGAGGGAATGAGCTCCCATTAACCAAATCCAAAAGAAAAAGGTAAGGGCACGGCGTGCCCCCTCGCCTCCCCCACCCAACTTCGAGCACTGGTCCAAAGTAAAACAATCATCACAAAAGTGTCTTTGTGAAAATGAAATGGATCCAGAATTGCTATCTTCTGTTGCAATTGTTTTTCCAGGGCATTCCCTGACTCACAACAGGAAAATGCTGTGATGGTATCTACAAATTAGGCCCAGGCCGAGTACCTTCCAGCAATCTCTCCCCCACCCCATCCTGTTCTGAGTCTGTGATACCTGGCCATAAATAAGTTTAATTCAATTTTGTTGCACTTCAGGTAAGAAAGGCTCTGTACTATTTTGTGTCTGACAGGCTGAATTTGCTTATTTAAATTAAATGTCTATATTTGCACGGGGATTTTAAATTATTGGGTTATTGTTTCAATTCAGTCTAGATGTTATCAATGAAAATACATCTACAACATCATTCATTTTCATTTCATCAACGTTCTTCTGTTCATTAACTAAACTTTTCAATTAGCTTCCACGCTAATGAGCCCTATCTTTACGCTTTCTTACCCCAAATATGGCGTGCTGCGCAACGCCGTTTCGATCGAAACCCGCAACTTCCCGAATGCTACGCCAACACTATACCACTGAGTTATGGCGGCTCCGTATTTTTCAGGTATCTTTCACATTTGTTTAGTTATTAAAACCTTATCTTCCTACATTGTTATTACAGTTCGCATAGCTTCTGCACTCATAAACAGATTTAATGGTTTTCAATGCGTGACGAAATTTACTAGTGATATAAATGACTACCTTATTTTATCATACCGGTTGGACAAAACGAGAAAAACTTACTGAAATATTTAACTATTTCATTGTGTACTAAAAGAATGAAAGTTTCATTGGAGCCGGAAAGTATTATGGCCTGTTGCTTACGAAACACACTAGAGTCAAGTAACGTGATACACCTTCCCATTTTGTCCAACTTTCCCCTATATTGATTTATTAAAGGATAAATTTTGCATGAATGCTGAAAGATTTCAACTCGAACATGAAATTGCATCTTCATTTGCATAGTATTAAACAAAAAAAAAAAGCTGCATAAAAGTTTACCGTAAAGGAATTCGACTAACGATATATAGAATAATGGCTTAGAGTGGCTACCGATTTTTTGTTGTCATTTTTTGTTTGATAAATTGTGTGATGTACGTTTTATTACGTTACATGCTATAGCAGTTATGTTACTTTAATATACAAGAGAGTGCTAATTTCTTACATATAAATCTGTTTGTTCATTAAGTTTTGTTTTCTTCCTTAATTTCAGATTGTTCTAATCGTCGTCACTTTAAACATCTATTACTCAGATGCTGTAGTTGCGAACATCCAAAAGTTGACATCAACACACTCTGAAGAAGATGGTAGTGGTTCCATACCAAAACATTATTCCGTGGGAGGTCCTAATTCCATTCAATCTGTTCCGGTTACTACAAGCAATCTTGGACCTGAGAGACTTTCAAGTGATTTATATGGTATTCCACTATTTACAGAAAACAGCAATAATCGACAAGTATTTCCGACAAGAAATACCGTTGAATCATCAGTTCCTAGTGAATTGAATGATGGCACGTATAGTCGTCGAATTTCTCCAAATGAATCTGCAGAGGACGACGATAGTTCGTTTGAAGATCCTGAAGAACAATACGATCTTAATGTCGATGATGTTGTTGGTCCTTCCAATTTTGGTGAACGCATTCCAGATACTCCTACTTTAACGAAAGCAGAGAATGTAGTCCGTCCAACCAAACCATCATCAAAAAGCGTCCGTCCACCATCACCAAGTAGAATTCCATTTGATCAACGCCCCATCAATAAGTACAACCATCTTTCCACCACGTCTCCTCCTTCTACACCCTCCAGAAATGTTCAGATTATCTCTGGACATAATCCTGTTAGAAATCGGGCAACTGCTTCACATGTGGTCAATCCTGTTTCCCAGTCTGGTTCTACACGTAATTCTGGTGAGAAGTATATAGTTGTAGCTATCCCTGTGAATAAAGAAAAGCCGAATTTAAACACTAAAACCATCCCTACAAGAACGTCACAACCTACTGTTCCTCGTCTGCGAGCAAACTTGCCAGATAATATTTCTGGTAACTATCCTGTTCAATTAGGTCGTGTTACTAGACCTGTTGTGCCCAGTTCTGCGGACAATCATGATAATGGATACCCAGGAGGTATTCCAAATGCGAGACCAGCTAGCGCAAATCCTGATATTGTATCCAGACCTGTTTCAAATACAGTTACGAAGTTCACTCAAAATATTCCAATCTCACCAATCATTTCGAGTTCTCTTGATAGTACATCTAATGCATACAAGTATGGTCCTCCCAATACAAGACCAATCATTACAACTTCAGTAGACGATATTACTGATGGGCACACAATAGGTGTCCCAAGTGTAGGACCAGCTAGTGCTAGTCATACTGTTGTATCCAGTCCTGTTGTAAATACAGTTACGAAGTACACACAAAACATTCAAATTCCAAGACCAACTGTTTCGAACTCTGTTGACAGCACTTCTAATGCATACAGATATGGTGCCCCTTATACACGACCAATCATTTTAACTTCAGCAGGCGATAACACCCATGGAAACACAGAAAATTACCCAATTGCAAGACCCAGCATTTCAAATCCTGTAGATGGTACTTCTAATAGTTATATACAGCCTATTGGAACCGCAAGACCAAGTGTTTCAAGTTCTGTAGATAATAATTACCCCTGGCGCACACAAAATATTCACACTCTAAGACCAATTATCTCTAGTCCTGTAGACAGCACAGCTAATGAGCAAACATTTATTGCTCCAAGTAACAGACCTACTTCAATTAATGTAAGCGGACAGCCTACGGGATCTTATGTTTCAAGTACTCTGGGCAGTGCTGGTGTTAGGTATACACAACCAACTTCAACTGCAATTCCTTCTGTTTCATCAGCTGTAGACATCACTGGTACTCGGTATTCTCAAGCCCTCTCCACACAAAGTGCTTCTAACTTAGTTGATAATAATTCTGGAACAAACAACAGGCCTGGTATTCAAATCGCACAGCAAACTATTTCAAATGTTAAAGATAATAATGGTGCTTTATATACACAAAGTACCCCAACGAAAACCCTTTATATTAAAAGTTCAGTAGGTAATGCTTATTCTCAATATCCACAAAGTATTTCAATTGCAAAACCATCTGCATCATTATCTCTAGACACTTCTGGATCAAGGTATACGCAGAATATTCCAAGTATAAGAACGAGTGTTTCAGGTTTAGAAGGGAATATTCCTACTACATATCAACAGTTTAATCCAACTGGAACATATTTATCAGGCTCTTCAGCTAATACTGCCGCCGGGTATTCTCAACCGCTGCCGAAGGGAATACCAACTGCATCAACTACTGGAGGCAATAGTTTCACTCAAAGCAACTTGCCGAAAGGACCAAATACTTCAAGTCCTCAAAATTCATTTACCAATGCGAATGTATTGTACGTACTAACTGACCCTAATCCGGATTCACAATTGTCAAACATTGCGGAAAGTGACTATAAAGAAACTGCTACCGAAGTATCAAGAGACGCAAACTCAAATAGAAACGGTGCAAAATTGTTGAATAGTGGATATTCATTATTTGTTCCTCAACAAGCTAACACAATATCAGTTTCTGGACAGAGGTACGCAGGACAAGTACGTCCGGTGGTGTCGAATACTGCAAATATTCCAATTCCAACCAAAAGCATTGAAGGAGGAATACCTAATTTCCGCAATTTTAATGCTGGTAAAAACGTTAATAATCTTCTAGTTCAAGGTAATTACAATTCACCTCTTCCTGTAAACAATAATGACGCATCTTTAGTAGGTGGCAAATATGTTATTCAGAGACCTGAAACGAATTATCCTGGAGAATATCAGCCTTCTATTAGTTCTAACAAACTTTCATCGAACCCATTTTTAGCTAATATTAACTATAAAAACCCAGCAACCATATCACATCCCACAGGTGGTGCCTCCAGGTGGATACCAATGCCCAAAGGATCCAATTACGATCTTTCTGGATCATCATCTAGACAGGATATAGTATATTTAGCAGCTGACGAAGTATATAGAAGTCTTCCAAACTCACCAACCACCGTTGCAAAACCTACTAATAATAATCGTTCAAATCAACTAACTGTTCAAAGAAGACCTTCAGGACCTGCTAGTGAAACCCAAAGAACTCTATCACGGCCTACTATTAAAATCCCTACAATACGAATTCCGCAACCTCCGAAAGTACGAATTCGTCTGAACAGACCAAACAGGCCCCGAGATGGGAACTTATCACGATTGCAATAGTGTAGAGATTAATAACGTTGCTGCAATCAATAAAATATGGATAACATAACAGCATTCCCTTCCGAGTTTTAATCAATTATTTTCCCGCTTTTAAGTCACTGTACGAACGAGGGTTGTATTTTTCATGATGTGAGAACGAATCATGAGATTATATGGATTACGTTCTCGGCGTTTTCATAACCGAAGAATATTCTGAACTTACAAGAACTGTTTCACTTCCTTGACTACCAGCTTCTACAATTACAAGTACATTCTGAAAGCATCTGACAATTTCTAATGATTGACAATTGAGCTGTGAGTGAACCATTTAATGGACGATCAATATTAGTATTGTATCAATACATATTTGTGCCATCTTCTTTCAAAATTTTGTTTTTCATTTTATACATATTTTGTAAGACAAATAGTTGGTATAGTTTATTCTCCCTTTTCTGCTGTGAAACTGAATACTGAAAACTTCTGTGATATACTAGTGTCAAGTGATAGCTTGTGTGTACAATCAAAAGAACAGCGAAGGATCCTAGCAGAAACAGACTCAAAGCGCCCGGAGCCTGAGATGCCTAAATGCCATAAATAAAATTCATAAAAAACACAGACAACAAGAAAAGAAGGACAATTATTTGCTTAATATTACGCTGTAGTAAAAGTATTGTGTAAACATTTATAAAATTTAGATTAAAAATGAATGTATTCTTGACAGTGCACAAGCTACAAATTAACATAACAATTATGTAAGGTTAATGTAATAAAGTTCTGATTATGTATGTTCAACCTTTCTTGACTGACTTCAATAAAATGTTGGTTTGATCCACTTTCAATAGACTTAAAAGCACTACGATATATCCTACTTATCCTCTAGATGCAGGTCCCTATGTCCACCTATTCTATGATTTTGTCATTGAACTGTTGTAGAAGTGATTCCTTGACCATCGCAGAAATTTGTAACCTTCAGAAATTATCTTTAAAAATTTGGAAGCGTTTGGCCTGAGACATACTGTGGAAAGGGGCAGGTATCCCAAACTACAGGCATTCACTTGTCTTCTGGTAACAACAAAATGTTGTACTGAAACATTCTTCTAAAAGTTTTAATATCTTCTATCACATCAGAGTTACAAGTTGTAATTTAACCTGTTAATTTCCTTAGCAAGTTGCCACATTTTCTTCATGTAATAGTGTTCCCCTTTGCCAGATAAATCAGTGATTACTACTTCATTCTTGTCTAATAAAATGATCACTATCACCGTTCCAGTAGGAGGCTGTGTGTGTTGACAATCAAGATTCCGTTCGTGGTTGGTCCAGAATTTCGTCTCATGATCAAGACTATGTAATGGACCAAACCTACATCTTGGTTTTCGCTACAGAACAACAAAATCTTACATGAGAATATGTATTTTTCATGTTTGTGGAAAGTTGGTAGTAAGTAAGAGTATCTTTGAAGGATTCCGATGATCATGAATGATCGTTTCAGTAGGACTCAGACTTGTACTGATCAGTTATTGCAGAAAGCGGACTTCTCCACACAACGGCATTTTCAGATATTCAACAAAATGTGTTTATATGATTCGAAATGAAACCAACACGATTCAGATTTTTTCTAGTTGTTAACAAGACGATGATGCGTTGTCACAATACAGCAGGTCTTTCTAACAAATTTAGTTCCCCAGATGAAGGTCTCTAATGTATGTGGAGAAGTCCGCGTTCTACAATAAACCAAAATTTTGCTCTGAAATGTAACTTTCGAATCATCTATTATAGCATGTTTGACTTACTTTTATATGGAAACGATGCATGATGTTAAAGTAAAAGAAAGTTCAGATCTTCGAGAACAAATTGTGTTAAGCACATAAAGAATACATTTTAGACACTGAACAAAAAAAATCAGTAAACATTAACTTCCGAGGCTTCTATTATCAAATGTTTTACTTTATTTTTCAACGAAAGTGATACATGATGTTAAAATGTCTTTTGCTTTCAACAAGTAATGACCCAGTGCTCGTGATTCAGGGGAGTAAAGTAGCAGACTTTGGACACGTTGGTTCAAATCCCGCCGCAGATCGATCATCCCGATGGAGATTTTCCAACGCTTCCCTTAGTTTCACAGACGAATGCTGGGATGTGACCTTAAGTAAGTCGTGGCTGCTATATTGTCTCTCCTCTCCTCCACTCTATCCCGGGCTGAGCCAGAGATACGTGAAGGCTATAAATAAATGCGAATTCCGTAATGCTCCCAGTCTAATTAGCACTTCTATGCTTGGAAATATGCGTACCCAAGGATATTTCGTTGCACACTTGTGTACATTTATTGCTGAAATTAAAAAAAAAATACTTGACATTCTAACTTTGAGGTTTCCTTTTCCGTCGTCAGAATCCTGTAAGTATCTTCTTCATTTAACAAGAGATCGATTTCCATAAGCTACTGCGAGGAGGCATATTCACTGTTTTAGCAGTCAATAACAGAAAACTTACTGAAAATTTCGACCCGATCTCCGGATGAAACATGTTCAAAATTATTTATAGAACACCAACAATTCCAGAAGCCTTAGTGTTAACTAGTTTTCCCGAATAACTCATATATCCTAAGCCTTTGCTATGACTTATTTTAAAACTCCACTCTTTTTTACACATTTCTTGCGTTTTTTATTTAGTGTATTTAGTGAAAGCAATACGCAATTGATATTTCATTATTAATAATTCTAATTTCTTGACAAAGTCGTAATTAATGGTTGTGTATAGTCAACGTGGAACGCGATCTGATTATATAGATTCACGACCAGTTTTTTTTTTTAAATAAAATGTTTTTGTGAAGTTTTTTTTAATAAAACATTGTTCTTTTTCATGTTTTATTTTGTCAAAATATCGTTTTTTCAGACAGCAAATATTTAATACTTCAAGTTGCAGATAATCAATGTAATTATCAAGATTGGAGTTAAATTCCCATACATTCATCGCAATCTACTATTGCTTTGTTTTGCTACAGCCTTGCGAGGGAAATGATGGGATTATTTATGTATTCACTGTCACATTGCTGTACTTCCTATATCTTCACCCTGACAAACATAAGAAATTTACTAAGGACATATAGACTAAAGTTGTTTGGTATAGGATGTAATAAAATACTAATAAACTTCGAGCGAACTAAAGAAATAGTTTCAATTACAGGAAGAATTTTAGTTCCTACAGATAATACAACTTTATTCTAAACTGAAAAGCTATCCAAATATGTTCTCATCCCGTATATACAATACGTTAATTTCTAATTACGTTATTATTCAAGGAAGGTGTCTTATTTTGATCATAATTACCGTCGGCAAAATCAATTATCTTTAGCTCAAAATTCCTGGAAATAACCTGCTTCTATTCAAGGGCAGAGATATATGTTTGCGTTTACTAGTACGTCGTGTTTCACTATAAAAGTTCGGTGGCATTGCTCTACCATGCTTCGGGCTCCAAGCCTCGCCCCATACTGTGAAAGTATATACAGATACAGACAGTGTAACAAAAAATATTTTATGTTATATGCTCATTTAAAAACGGTTGTATAAATCCATAATGAATACTCTTCCAAAAATGTGTGTATACTCTTGTATACACATATGTTTCTTCTAATGCGTCTGTTGCAATAGGGCTCCCAGAAGTATTATTTCAAATTATATTATAATGTAGATACGTCCTTGACTCCACCCATGCTTTTTAAACCATATTGTGTTTACGTCAACAATAAAGTGTAGCAAAAATCCCGACTCCAGGTAAAAAAAAACTTGGAGTTAGAAAACGTCACGCCTACAAAAAAGGCTAAAAAGGTTTATCCAAAAAACAAACACCTACAGGTTATCATTTCACTTCAATTCAAAAAGGTAATAACATCTTCCTATCCCCTCTAACTTGGTCTGGAGTGAAAGTCCCAGCCTCTACCGCCAACTTGGTCTAAAGTCAAAATACCTATTCCTCTCTAACTTATCTAAAGTCAAATCCTATCTATTACTATGTTTCTTGCCAAACCGACTTAAAGCAAAATTATAAGTCGCAACAAAACAAAAAGGTAATCCACTCAAATATCTCAATACAGTCCATGTTCCGGGCGCCATTCTGATTAAATGTATTTAATCACATATACCAAAACTTTTATAATAAAAGGTGTTGGTTTAAAGAACGTACAGTTTATACTTATTAAACTATAAAATTACAATCCCAATGGTCAAAAGGCTCTTCCTATTAATCTATTATCATATATAAACCCACATAAATACTAACAAACCAATATTAATAGGTATCGACACCTAACAAATGGGAGGGGGGGTCATTTGAAAAATATAATTTAAAATAAAGAGGCACCGCTGACAACAAAGGTTGGTCCTAATACGTTAAACTATATGGAAGCAATTAAAAAAATGTTTTCTGAAATTAGTTGGCACCACTGTCAACTACGGCGCCCTCACATGAACTGTCCCAGTACCTAATGTATATATCAAATTTTGTGTAGATCAATGCGGATACGTACAACGGTCACAAATATGGAATCTAGATTTTTTAGTCGTTTGCCAACCTTGACCACTTCGGTACCTGGAGTGCTTGTATGACCTGTCCCAGTACCTAATGAACATATAAGTCAACTTTAGTGTAAATCAATAACCATGTGAAAAATTTTATTAATGAAGGCACTTCTATAAGTTAAATTTTAAAATAGGCTGGCAACACTGACAACTGGTGTACTTGAGGCCGGGGACACTCAAAACTTTCTTCAATTGTGTTGAACAATGTTTAAGCTAAATTTGGGGCAGATACGGTATGGACGATTTTTTAATATTTTTTTATAAAGTTGGCAACACTGAGAACTGGGCAACCCAGAATATTTCACATATACCAAAAATATTTGTAATCTAGGGTTTCATTTATGTTGTATTTCTTCTTAATTACCTACATAAAAGTAATTCTTGCTTAAAGAGACGTTAGCAGTATTACCAAATGCTGCCTTGAAAAAAAAATTAGAAGGAAAACGAAGGGTCATGTTTTTTTTTTAACGTAAGTTATAAAAAAACGAATCTTTGTTTTTCTGTTTACAACACTACACCTTCCCCGCCACTAACCTCAAACTTTTACTTTTAAAAGTCAATAGAAACTCTGCAAAACTCTACTTACATCCCCCTTGTATTTTGACTTTACATCTCTCCAAATGAAAATCCTGGTTGAATCTCTGTCTTTTGGTTAAGAAGTTCTGATGAAGAATATTCGCTGAACAGAAGAAGAGAGAAAGGTCTTGAATGGATATATTAAAGTCCGTCAAAAGATACTACATATTTGTTCAAACGGATGCCAGGAAAACCATCCTGTAGTAGCCCGAAGCTCTATTGACTGCGCTACGTCAATCAATTCAAAGTTTAGAATAATTCTTGTTGGGAATTAAAAAAAAAAAAAAAAAAAAACTAAATTTATGTGATGATACGTTTAGTTGCCTGAAAACAAAGGATTGTTAAGTTTTCTAAAGAAATCGGAAGTAGCAACCTCGAAGTTGAGAGTCACTTCCTTCCTCCGCTTCCTTTGAAGAAGATCACAAGCACATGAGTGTGAGGTTGATGTATTTATGTACCGTCGTACAATGAGTATGTTTGTGTGTATGTGTGAGTATTGAAGTGTGTAATTATTTTTTTTCTCTTGAAAAGAACGAGGTTATTGTTGGATTGTAATACAAGAGAAAAAAAGGCGTTTATGGAGACGTGCACAGATATGATCCTTCATAAATTTAATCTTTTGACATTGGAATCCACTTCATCAATTGCTTGACTATTTTCTCTCTTCGTTTTCCAAAGAAATGTGTGGGAAGGGGGAAGGAGTGAAGAGGAAACATGTGCTAAATGCTATTCATTCAGGCACCAATGATTACGGTTTACAATAGTGAATGGCATCGACTATTGTCTCTAGAGAAATGTTAAGCTATCTATCCTCATGCATAAATAATATGTTTGTACTGTACACAACGAAAGTAGAGTAAGAGGCATATATCTGTTTTCCTCCTTTTGAATTTCGTTTAGAAGGTAAATACTCTTTCATAGTTTGCTTTCCGAATTAGAACGACAGGTTTGAAACGGATTGCATTTCAAAGTCGCTAACACTTAACTCACATGTAGTAAGTTACGAATAAAACTAATTAAGATTACTAGAAAATAAATATCAGATTTTTCATGTAAAGTCCATGGAATTAGAATGTCATTCAAAGTTCTTGATTCAACTTTGAATAAGGTAATTTCTCGGAAATTTTCTAGTTAATAAAGAAAATAATATTCTGTGTTCAGAGAAACTTTTTGTTTGTCCGTTCGTCATGCAGACTAGCCAGTGTTTTTAGAATTAAGGTTTCCTCACACATGACGTCAGTAACTTATCCAAGGATATTAAAATTAGAAGATTGGTTCAAATATAACCAAAAGACTTAATACGAATATTACAAGGTCAGTTCGCCATCTTGGTGTGGGCAGTCAGAATTTAGGAGACTGCTCGTTACACATAATTTAAATATTGGTTTAAATTATGTGTATTTTTTGTTAGATAATTAAGAAACATACAAAACAAGAGTAAAACCTCAATTTTTCACAAGCCGATCACTGTCATTTTAAGTAATTCCTACTCTTTTAAACCCTGCCTATTCACACCAAGATGGGGAAACTAAAATTCTTACATACGGATTCAGGTTTTTCAATCTTCGCCTATCTCCTAATTTTAACATCCTTCAATACTTTAGTGACCTCACGTGTGAGACAAGCTATTACTTCTATAAGCGTTGTACACTTGCGCCTCCACGAACGCAAATGTTTTGTTGTGGCTTTCTTAACTGGGTTTAATTTTACAGTAACCTAAGCAAGAATTTTCCCTCCAAAAGTATCATTATGAGCATAATTCCTTTAACCATCTCAATTAAGAATAAATTTAGATAATTATGATCTAATGTCTCATTTACTTAATGCTTTTATTAATTAAATATTTTTTCTTATTCCAATTTTATCTTCGTTCTACAGGGTGATTCAAAAGTCACATTATATCCTAAGAGTTCACAATCCGATAAGGGAAATGAAGCATCGGAGTGCACAAATATGGAATGGTGGGCAGGAACTGTATTTTGGAGTATGATTAACGAGGACATCATCTTGGATGGGGACCTTTTTTTAAAAAAATAGTAAGTGAGTCGTGTGATTTCAAACAACACGATAATTTTCCCAGAAAGTCATTCTAGATGTTAGATTTGATCTGCCTGTTACGGTGTTGGAATTATCGACACGAAAAGGTTGCTACTGGATAAATGAACATTATCGTATAGCAATGCATTGCAAAGTTTAAGTCAAGATAACTCCAACACCGTAGCAGGTAGATCAAATCCAATACCAGGAATGCTTTTTAGGGACATTCTTGTGTTGTTTGATGTCACACAACCAACTTGGCATTAAAAAAATACCTCCATTCAATATGGTAGATTTCAAGATGGCAAATTGTGTTCTGCAAAATGTAGCCCCTCCCCATCATTGCACATATGTGAATTGCGCTGCTTCTTTTTCTTGTCTGTTTGTGAACTACTAGGCTGTACTGGGACTTTTCAATCACCCTGTATAATAATAATAATAGCAGAAAAATGATAAATACACCCACATTCCAGATGTAAAGGGATTGTGATGTCTCTGATAAAGTTGCTGGTACTGAAAAGCAGGATGTTTACAAAGGTTGATCAGGATATTCCGCCCCTGATGTACTTTTAGCTTTCCTAGCAATCTGTAATTTTATAACCAATATGATCAAGTCTTAAGACTAATATTTGCCAATTTCAGTGTTTTGGAAAAAGATTCATATTTTTTCTAGAGGTTGTTGATATATGACAGCTATCAATATTAAAGAAATAAAGATATCAAAACACTAGCATGGTGTCTTTTGGAATTTTTATGTCTATAAATAATAGCAGGAAGATATATGTCCAACTGAGGAAGTCCACAAATTCCATAGAAAATAGTTGTAACTGAGGAAGTGTCCTGAACCTAGAAATTCGGGAGTTGCAAGTGAGGAAGTGTTTTTGAGATTTGAGTTGTTATATCTTTTGCTATCCCCTTACTTGCTGTGAATCATTCAATCCGCAGCTCATCAAATGTTTCACTAAGAGATGTCAAAATCGAGGTCAAAGACGTTACCGTTCCACCAGGTTCCTCAACCGCCAGTATTTGTTTTTCCCACGTTCAAGAACTTTTGTTTGATTTTTTTCAAGCTCTAGTTTCAGTGGTTTCTTTCCTAACAATATTTGTGTAGTACATTATTTCTGTAATTGATATCTTCTTAATTGTCTATCTCTTTCCAGCGCTGACTATGTTGATTAGTTCTATATCGGATTTCTGTCTGCTTTGCCCTCGATTATTTTATAATCTAAAATGGGTTTCCTCTGACAACCTTCTTCTCTAATTCAGTGTTCATTTCAAACTCTCATCTCACTATACTACGATCACTCGAGATTTCGAAACTGTTTAGAACAGATTCCGAAACTGTTCTTCTCCAAATTTTTCATGGCTGCTTATTACACTATGAGTGGTCCCAACATACTAAGGTAGTCAGAAAGTAAGGTTCCCTAATTAATATACACTTTTATATTTCAAACATTGAGCGGCTTTTTCGCTAGTTGAAGAGAAGCTACTACATTAATTTTAAGGAATGAGACCTTGAAATACAGTAAAATCACTTACCGGTGCACCGCGGTGCCAAGAAATATGAGTTGCTGGCAGGAATTTTTACATAATTTTCTCGTTACAACTTATTACGAAGTTTAATGAATGTGTCAAGGAATCAGCGAATTCTGAATCAGAATTCAGAATATTTCTCGCGAACCTTTTAATCTACAGTGTACTACGTTCATAATATACTGAAAACGTATGTCCAAACATGGTACACATAAAAAACGATGGCGTATTCTAGTTTTTAACACACACACACATTTACCGCCCCGTCGTTCTAGTGGTTAGCGTTGCTGACTACGGATCGAGGGGTCCCGAGTTCGATTCCCGGCGTTGCCAAGGATTTTTTCTAAGGCA
>JAGDQP010035671.1:0-19461 GCA_022664845.1 Lepisma saccharinum
CAGTCTGCTCTGCCTTATCACTAGATGACTCACCTAAAACAAGGGGCAAACTGTGTATCTGTTGCAAACTTTGTTGTATTGTAGGAAAATTAATGGAAGTTGTTTCCAATGCGGGAGTTGGTTTAGGGTCTATCGGAGTATACTCGAGAGACTGTGTGAGATTTTGTTGTACATTATTATCAGTCGGAAATACTTGAAAATGTAAATTTAAAAATCGCAAATATCTGGGAGGAACTCGATTTAACTTGGAAAAAAATATCTGTCTCTTGCCACTGTACACTTCAAACCTAATATGTTGGTAGGAAATTTTCTGGACGGCAGAAACCCTGCCATACACTGAAAAAAAATCCTCGATCTCCTGATCCGTTATCTCTATCGGCACTGTCCTTACGATAAAACTGGGCTCTGCTGGTCGATCTAAGTCTACTGGTAATACATACCTAAGTCCGTTCTGGATATATATAGCCTCATTATTGCACTGTCGTAAAACTCTATCTACAACTTCTCTATTTACGCATTTAATGTACACTTTTTTTAAATAGTTACACAGTTCAATGGCTAAAACTTCACTAGGCTCTAATCGGAAACAATCATGAACCATGTCATGTACTGACAAAATGAGTGTGCGTTGAGGAAACGTAGTAAAGTCAACTGACAAAGTATTTACTCGCACTATTTGTTTTCCATATGTAGTCATTAGAAAAACTTAATACAATACTATATGCACAAGCTAGGAAAAGAGCGGGAGTCGGGGACAAAACCACTCCACCGCCACCGCCACCACACACTCTTCGATCTCACACGAGCGAGCAGAAAGACGACCGTTCCGCTCACCACCCATGGAACGACTCGTACCACTCGGCTGTGCTGGTCTTCCAACTGGGAGATATGTTTTCATTCCTTTTGTGGTACAAAGAAAATTGAGAAGTTTGTTTAGAAAAGCTACTATATCCATGTTAGTTTTTTAAATTGTTTTTTTCTGTTTTCATATAATATACAAATTCCTGATTTGATTTTGAAGCAAATGTTATATTAAAGCATTGATGTTAGTTGGATAAGATACTTTCTCGTTCAAACTGACAAAAAATCAATTCAGGAACTTGTATATTACGTGAATTACAGAAAAAAACTAAAAAAGTAAAATTCATACAGTAGCTTTTGGAAACAAGCTTATGAGTTTTTAAAATGAAGTAATCTCTCTCACACACGCACTATCATCTCTCTCTCCCTCGAATATGTTTGAAAAAATATCAATACACGTGGTTGGCCCAAATAAGAATTCAGGTCGGTAAACCAACGATCTTACGGGTGAAAACCTAACAATAATTGTCGTTGGCCCAAGTGCGGATTCAGGTCGGCAAAACAATTTTTTGGTTGAGCAACTAACAATAAATATGGTTGGGCCAACATAAAAATTTAGTTGGCAAAACAACTATTTTCTGTTGAAAACCTAACAAAATTCATTGGGGCAATGTGGAAATTGGTTGACATACCAACCGCTATTTGGCAACGGTAAATATTATAAAATGCATTGGTTTTATGCTGGCAACTCAACCCACCATTCCCCAACGATCACAAATATTTTCAGGTGATGGGCCAACCGTTTGTGCTACATGGGTCATATCTCTCTGATTGTGGATTTTGGACATTTCGCGCCCATTTAGTTTTTCAGTATATGCCTTCTAAAAATTTTGGACTTCCAGACAGACGGCGGATCTTCGGTACCACCCAAATTATAATGCAATTTTAACATATAATTTTCACAAGTTTTTCGGCCTCAATCAGAAGAAAATTACAATAGTTTTATCCACAATTGCTACAGTGTTTTATAAAACAGTCTTTTTACTACAAACATTCAAATTGATGGTGTTAAATACAACAAAAATGACGAGGACTAGAGTTTATAGAGATGAAGACCAAATATGGCGGACAGTAACCATAACGACTTGTCAATGACTTCAATATATTATAGACGATTGACTGTAAAATAATTTAATCATAAGTATTTAATTTTAAAACGGCAATTGTAAAACGATTTCGCACTGGATATGGCCATTAAGAGTCAAGCCCGCGATAGCAACCAAAAGAATAATAATAATAAAGACTCTAAAAAAGTTCCTTAACACGATTTCATAATGTGTCATTCCACTGGTACGGAACACTTTGCAGGAAATATGTCCTGACAAACCCCAGAGCACTCATTTTTTTCGAACCTCTTAAATATAGCAAGACAGACAATAAAGTTTGCGAACTCAACGCAACAAAATTGTTATCTACGTTCTTCCTTAATATCGTTGTGGTCCGCATCATACCCCCTTTCCGAATTGGCACTTTATGCTCCGTTCCGTACCCTTGCTCCGTCGGATGCACCGTCGATGGTTATCCGAATTCCCCCTTCGACGGAGCATTGAAGTGAACGGAGCAACGGAGGACAAGATGGTCACTTGACCCTCCGTTCAGTTGCGCGCTGCTGCCATGTTGAAAAGAAAACAGCGGTATATTGCATTCCAAAATTTCTTCGTCACTTGGGAGTTGGGACAAATACGTAGAATTGATCACGTGTTGCAAGTTTAAAATGAATAACTGTGCAGAAGTATTTGAATGTAAGTATTTTAATAGTTTAAGATTTGATTATGTTATCGATATTGTACCATGTTTTGAGTGATATATCTTCATGATCATTGAATAATTTTAACTTGGCACTGTGAAAATAATATTGTTGGTTAGATTTCCCCAATGGGATTCCATGTAGATATTAATAGATGAGAGGGTAACATATGAGCAAGGGCTTCGGCAGGGAGCGGCAAGGGGGAGGCACTTGTCCCCCCCCCCTGATTTCAGATTTTATACTAAATACAATTCTATTTTCATATATTTGATGTATGTTTTTGTGCTTTTTACGGCATGCATTCCATAAGAAGCTATTTGAGATTTTCTCGTTACATTTCCTCAACCACAATTATTTCAATGTATGTAATCACAAATACGCAATTTGTGCCCATCAAACAAACTATGTTAAAGTATCGAAAGTAAAAACACGAATGCTATTGTTGTACTGTTATGTAAGTGTTATTTCTTGTGAACGTACTCTGTTTTATGAAGTTGAAGCAGTTCCTCTAGAAAGTCAATGAAAAAGACGTCTCTCTTTCTCTCCCTCCCTCTCTCTCTCGCTTTCACACACACACACACATTTATATACAAAGTTTAAAAAGCACGTGCAGGCCAATCATATGATACACATTCTTTCTAAATAATTTTAATCTTTAGTTTTTAAAAATACCGAACAAATCAAGAAAAACACTCTCATCTAACATTAACGAAATGAACTATTTCATTTTGAAGCTAATTTTTTAGTCGAGATATTTGAAGGTCATTAACTTAAGCCGACATAGCCTAGCATTTCAAATTTCTTATCAATAGCAAATATTTCCAAATTGTGGATTATTTAATTTGATAGATATTCTTAAGAATTATCCAACCCATTTTCTAAAGTGTCATTCTTATTGTGATTTGTTCATTATTTTTTAAAAAAATTAGCCTCATTACCAAGGGCTCTCAAAGCGAATCTGAATTTGATTTTTTTAAAGGTCTTTACATAATTTCGGCTGAAGCCGAATGGGTGATGCTAGGAGAATGCAGAACAGAAATTTTACCTAGCAGTGCTTTCCGTCGATAGGAATTCTTACACATAAATTATCTATTAATGTTTGTTAAAATGTGCTATTTCTGTAATCTCCGACATCCAACACAGAATTTAATAAAAGTGCTATTACTCACAGTTTTAAATTTACCTGAATTATTGAAAGTTTTCTTTCTCTGATAACGTTATGCCATCTCGCTTTTAGTGACTTCAAATTATGTAATAGTCATTGATCGCACTACATTAATTTCTATTGTAATGAACAACGAGCTCTAACATACCAGGCATTTTATGATCCTGATTATTCAAAAGCACTGGATGTGTTAGTGTCCGGCGTTACTGAGAAGTTACTGTGAACAATTTTGTACTGTGTTCTGAGTTCAGATTCCATTAAGTTAATTTGAAAATTATGATGAGTTCAATTTTATTTTATGTTTGAGATTATTTTATATCGTTCAGCAAACTATTAGCAAGTTCTCCCCTAGAAAGTCGGAAGGAAAGGTGTTTCACGGAAGTATCTATGCCTGTCTGGGAATTTCCACCTTTCCACAAATGGCGAATGTGGTACACTACAAAAGTTGATTGTGTTAATTAAACACTTTCCGGTGTCCCGAGGAGACCACCATTTTTTTGTTAACACCGTTTGTTGTATGATTTCGGTGATTCAATACTATGATAGTACTAATATTGTGTTGAATCAGCATTAAAAGCACATCCATTGTGTTGAATCGCTGAAATCAATAACATTTTGTTGTATTGATTTAACACAAACAAGTGATGGTGGCCGTGAGATATCAAAAAGTGTTAACACAGTCATATCTTGCTGTGTACTTCTTGCTTTGCCATTACAAACGATAGCACTACTAAAAGTAGAAAACGATGTTTAATAAAGTTTTACACCCATAAATTAATTTTCCTTGTATTAAGAAAATACTAAACTGTAGTCTAATAGTTCTCTAATAGTTTGAGAATAACTTGCACCTCTTCATGATTCATCTGCAAATTTATCCCATATCTGTGACAGTGACACGCGCGCGCGCGCACACACACAATATATATAATCTCCTGATTTTCCCCTTCTTGGGAAAATTCCCGGCGATGCCCATGCATATGAGTAGCTTATTTAAGAATACTAATATTAAAAACTATTATAATTATTTGAAGTGTTTTTAGAACTTCAAATGCGTGATGTTGTCAAGGCTTACGACTTAGGTGGTTATTTATAGATACTGCATTATTTAGTGATTCATAGTTCATGAGACGCACTTATCATGCAAAAACTTTCAGAATAACCAGCAGAATTGTGATCATCCTTCGAATATCTATCAATCTTCGTCTGTTGTTATTTAATATATGTGGAATACCTACAAATATGGGAATTGTACGCCTACGTCTATCTTCATCTATGTTGCTTTTTCGCTTATTCACTTCGCATCAAACTACCTTGACTTCGCATTGCCCAGTACTCAGTCAGATTACGCGCGGAGGGTTTTCAGCTGTTTCCAGACTTGGGTGACATCTGTGGTTAAAATTTTAAACACTTATTTAATTCGGATAAGTGTGTATAACGGAAGTGAACGGGACGTAGCACAACGGAGCGGAACGGAGGACCATTGAATTCGGAAAGGGGGTAAGTTATCATCTTCGGACGCTGTATACCACTGCCAGCGCTTAGTCCTTACTTCAAAGCAATTTTGGAATTAGTTTTCTGGATTGGCATTCAGAGCTGCAGTTGTATCACTCTTTATGTAATCAAAATGATTAAACTTGTTCTTCCAAATGTTCCAAAAGAGTATATTTACTAGTTAAAGATCGACAGTGCCGTTTCTGCACATAATACCCTCATGTCGAGATTTTCAGCTAAGAATTTTTACACTTGCCCTCTGTGGATGTTCACTTCCTCTGTTATTATCCTAACAGTCGACTATTTTCATGTACGATTTGATGTAATTTTCAACTTTTCAGTTCTGTTCATTAGCGACCGTCGTAATTTCATTTACGACCGTCGACTTTCGAGAAACACAGAAAAAACTTTTCACTTTACACTGCTGTTTCCATCCACACACTATACCCATAGACTTGAAGTAACATGTTTTTGGCTTTACGTCTACCTTTGTCCTCATGTCGAGATATTTCGTTAAGATTCTCCTCACCATTTCTCTGTAGATGTTCTCTTATTCTCTTGACAGTCAGTCGAGTATTTTCAAGCACAGTTTGAGGTAGTTTTATGCTTCTGGATGAGAACATCCAGAAATGAGAAACTCAGAGAAACGTTTATCCACTTGTACACTTCTGTCATCTCCACGCACTATCCTGGAACATTTGTTAAAACACCTCTTTGATTTCATTTCCACTTTTGTCCTTAACATACCAGATAGCACAGTAACCTTACAGCAAGTTTGCTGCAATGTTGGCATTGTAAGTCTCCAAACTTGCAGCAAGTTTGGCATTGCTGCAAGGCTGCAAACATGCTACAATCTTGCAGCAAACTTGCTAGTTGACGGATGCGAAGTTTGCTACAAACTTTGCACGACAAACTTGCTACAAACCTTGTTTTAAAAACCTTGATAGACCAACATCGACCTTCTAGCGAGAAAAAATAATCAGTCTGCAGTGCGATTCGATCTTATGACCTTCAGTTTGTTTGTTGTCCGCCACTCTACCGATTACTCCACGGGTTCTTCTGCTGAACGAAATATGTTTTACTAGTCCTTTTATGTTAAGAAAACAGTTTGTGGAATAAAGGCATATATGTAGATTCCAAACTGGGAAAGCTTATTGATCCTGTGTTAGAGTAGTACTATGAAGAAGGCTGATTCGTGATTTTTCAGAAGCGAGTCACCTCAAGAGTATCAAAATGATGTGTACTTTACTGTTCGGGTCTTCTCGGTACGACATTTCTCAAACAAACTGGCTGCCAATTTCCCAGATTGTTCGCTAGTTTAAACTAAGTTTCGACTAGCCTTGATTATTCCTTACAACGATAAACTAACATTGATGTTTCCTGTTGGATTAATAACTGGAAAGCCGGCTTTCTATTTTTTTTACAACTTCTCTTTTTTCGTGCTGATAAATAATTTTTCCTCTTTCCTTCCTTTTGTATTTTTCAACATTTTTCACAATTTTCAAAATTGTACGCATTGTCGCCCGAAAATAAGTTAAACAACTATCATTATACACAATACAAAGACCGAAAACGCATCATGTCATCGACCCGAGCAGTAAAGTATACACACCATTATGATTTTCCTGAAGACGTTCGCTTGCGAAAAATCAACGAAGCAGGTTTCATAGCTCTAAAACAGGATCAATGAACTTTCACAGTTTCGAATTTCAGCATATATCAGTGCATTTACTCAAGAAACTGTTTCTAAAGGTAGGAGTGGCACGATAGAGCAGTCGGTAGAGTGAGCGATTACAAACAAAACTGATAGGTTCGAGCCGCAATCCAGATATTAGACATCTTTTTCCGCCACACGTTTGATGTTTAACAAGACAAGTGACGAATCAGCCAAACACACAATAAATAGACGGCGCCTCTACAGCTCACACATGTCCGAATCTCAAAACCCCGGACAAGTGGTATTTTTTAACTTTATTTTAGGAACAGAAAATCACTGTAATAATGATCTTCAGAAGTCATTACACTAAGACCAAAACGTTTTGCAGAGAATAGTCCAATGACTCCTTTCAGTGCGTAAGTGCAACAGTTCCACAACTCTGCTAATAAATTCCCGAATGCTATAGCGACTTTTGATCCTTGTTTTCTATGCAATAGTGCAAACGGAAATGCATATTTCTTTTTTTTTTTTTTTGTAAGAGTGTATAGTAATGTTTATAGGATAGAGTTACAATAATAAGTGTTGTTGTACGGAAGTACCGAGAAAAATATATTCTTTTAAAGCTTCTATATTGCGAAAAAGCAAGATATATTTGAAGGGTTCAATTAAAAAAATCACCAACTCCATTTTCGGGAAAATTCTGATTTGTGCATAATTGTATACCTTACTTTGCTTTGACTACGTTTATGTTAGCGTCATAATATATTTCTAAGTCCTATTTGGTAGAGGTATATGATGTCGTTAACATTCATGTGGTACCGGTACAAGCAGAGAGATTTTTCTAATTGGACCCTAGAAAGAAATGGACAAGCATTTCACCTTGAGACAGTTATTCGCCTTGAGACTGAACAACTAATATTGATAGATATTTATAACGATGTTCGCGAAAGGTTTTGTCTGCAACCCCCACAATATTACGAAATATAAATGACACATATTTCGAAAAGGTGTGCATATAATATTTACGGTATCTTGTTCGAATGAAATATAACATATTTTCCTGATCTTCTGGTACAATATCCTCGTGGCCTCAAAACACCAATTACAATACATTTACAGTGAAATATTATCATATTATAGTAGTAGTTCTCAAACAAATATCTTCTATGATCGAAAATTCTTCTGTAACACTCGCTGCTTTTCATTCCACCCTTTCTTTCCCGTGCTACATTCAAAGTACTGTACAGTGGAATTATGCGGAAATTTGCAGCTTGTTTTCGTCATGCGTTGGAGATGAATTGCCACACTCTCATACAACCAGTCTTCGCAATGAGCTCGCTCACTTCCTGAAGGCTGAAATGTACCGCGTTGGGGTAAGAACAGACTTCTTACTGAAACCCCAAGCAACATAGATATGTTTCGCCGCAGGAGATGACTAAGAAAAATATATTGAATTGAATTGAAATGGTCTTTATTGAAGCGGGTGAGGTTCAGCTTATGGCTGCTCTGCCACCTAACCCTTGTCAAAATAAGAATATGGTTACAATATTACAATTAAAAAAGAATAATGCACATTAGTCACTAGTAATGGCAATACAACAATAATAGATTTACATGAAATATACAATGTTAGTAACATACGTGAATTACAATACAGTAAAAAAAGAATGATAAAAGAATAATGCACGATAATGACAATAATAATAGTAATAATAATAAACAAACCTATATACTAAATGCACTCACTCACTCACACACGTACACACACAGGGAGATACAGACACCTAACACACGCATTTTTTTATTGGTGTCAACAGTTACATATCTGCGAGGAAAAAAAAAAGACTTTCCAAATATTTATATATGATTCTAATTACACAGTAGCACTGAGTGAAATTGTCAAGTTGGGTCATAACAGTTTGAGCTTTGCTTCCGATGGAGGAAATTTTTGGCCATATTTCTGAACGCACTGTCGGTGGTAGAATTTGTAATATTGATTGGCAGAGAGTTCCATGTTCTTGCTGCTGAAACAGAAAATGAACCAGCTGTTTTGTAGAGTCTGAATCGGGGGACATTAAGGACATTACTATTACGTATGGAGTAGTGATGAACAGTCCTTCGAGGGTTAAGTTTATTTGCTACGTAGAGGGGAGTTTTATTTTTTAAAAGTTTAAATATTAAACAACAATAGTGTAAGTTACGTCTCCTTGACATGGTAAGCATATTTTCATTATTCAGTTTACGCAGTACATGTTGCGATCTATGAAATCCAAGGCTAAATCTTACGCAGGCATTTCGTATCTTTTGTATAGATATTGCCTTACTCAAGGTTAAGCCCGGTCCGTTACTATATCCCAGTAATCGAAAAGAGATAGGATAAGGTTACGGGCAAGATAGAATTTAGTCTCTTCGTGAAGTATTCGCATAGTTTGTAAAGATACCGCAGGGTTGACAGAGCTTTTGTACACTGGGTGGACAAATGAGAGCTCCAGGTAAAATTTTCGTCCATCTGAACTACTAGATTTCTGACCACCTTGGAATGTGGAATATTTACGTTCATTTTCATCAGGAAATATATTCTTCAGGTTATTTTTTGTTCCTATGATCGTGAATGTACATTTTTGTGGGTTAACTAATAGCCCATTACCGACGCACCAATCACTGCATGATAGCTTTCAGATCTTTATTGAGAAGCGTCAATTTTGTATTTAATAGACTGGGTGGAGACGAAATAAATAATTGTGTATCATCAGCATAAGAATGGATTTGAGCATGCTTCAATGTAAGAGGTAGGTCAGAAGAGTATATTGAAAAAGGTAAAGGACCTAATATAGAGCCTTGTGGCACACCATTATTAATTTTAGCTGGTTCAGATAGCACCAATGCGGAATTTTGTAACATAACCCTTTGTTATGTGTTATGGAGATACGACCGGAACCACGAGAGAGTAGACTTTGCTAAATTGTAGTAATTGTTTGGCTAAAAGTAAACCGTGTTGCACTAAATTAAATGCTTTTGTGAGATCAAGCAGAACTAGTACAGTAACATAAGAGGAATTAATTGCCTGTAACATTTCATCTGTAACTTGTAATAATGCAGTAGTAGTGCTATGGTGCATGCGAAAACCGAAGTGGCTAGCAGGTAGTAGATTGTGTTTAGTTACATATTTGTACAGTTGCTGATCTACAATTTTTTCAGTCACTTTGGACAAGATAGGTAATACACTAATAGGCCTTAAGTCATTTAGAGATTTCACTTTTGGTTTCTTCGGAAATGGCATAACTTTTGCTTCCTACCAATGGCTGGAAAAACAACCGTTATTAAAAGAAAAAAATATATAATGTGAGTTAATGGTGATAGAAAAAATGGAAGTGCTAAGTTCAATATTTTTCTTCTAATATCGTTAAATGCTGCAGCATTGAACTTAATGTTTTTTGCTGCTCTCTCCACTTCGAACTCTTTTACTTGACGTAATGTAAATGGCTCTGACAGATTGCTTCGAACTTCTATTTGAAATGGGAACTGCAGAGCAAATACTCAAAAACATGCCGGAAAATGGAAAGCAGGTCATAAACAAAACCTACATCGCTTCCACATGGAAGAAAATATCTCATAAAATCACCTTGATAAACGTCGTCTATAACTGAAGCATGCATGAAAAAAGGCTGGAAAAGAAGTGCCAGGAACAAAGAAAGTTTGCAGAAAGAGTAGGCGAAAACCCGAAAGAGGGCGAGGCTCATGCAAGCTGAACATGCAGAGAGGCTAATACTCTCAGGTACCACACGTGCCCAAGCACGATGTAGACTTCATGCAACACAGAATCAAGCATACAAGGAAAACATCTCTAAAATAATCTTAACTTTAATCACATTCTCAATTCTCAGAGCCAAAGCTCATAAAAGCAATGCAGAAAAAAACTCTAAAGCATGGGCAAAAATATAACCTCCACAATGCAGAGAAGGTTGGAAACCACTGAGAAACCGTAACCTTATTGGTCAATCGAAACGAAGTTACTTTTCAAACTACACCCATAAGTTTATTAAGTAGTACGGCTAACATTAAGCTTATTCTACTACTCTATACTCTTTACTGCTGCTACACTAAACTAACATACGGCATCTCTTGGGTGCATTTAATCAAGAACTAAAAATCACCAGGCGGATACTCTATCCTTATCCTGGGCAGTAAACCTGTATACGAACGTCGGTCCTGCAGAAGTCCCAAAGTAGACTTGCTGTGTACTTTCATAAACCATAATTGCTACACCACACCGAAAGGCAGCAACTCAACTCGTTCTACCGTCATACACCCCATACATTCCTCAACCACCTACTGAAGAGACCGATGAGTGGACTCGCGAAACGTTTGCCACTAAGTTTAGTACAAGGCAGTTTAATGCCTTACGCGCTTTAACAGAAATTAAACAATATTTGAGAGACTATTACAGGCTATCCTTACATTACATCGGTAGGAAGGAAGAGAAATACCCTTTAGAAGTTACTCAGAAACTTCTTTCAGATTTCCCAGAAAAGTGGGTCGTTCATCGCAAAAGCTTAAACACGTTCTCAACACCAGTATAGTGTGACTATTCATACCATGAATAGTCACTTAAACTAAAACCCAGTTAACAAACTACGATTTCGAATGAAACAGTACGCACTGTTACTTTTCACGAGTTGGAATTTAATTTATTACATTTTATTCAGGAAAGTTTGCATATGAAAGATGCTAACAAAATTTCATTGCTGGAGTTTTACATACCGGCTTAAAAAATACTTTCAAACATTTCCCCCAATATTTATGATATCCAATAAAATATGTATCCCCTATTCAACGCCACTTTGAAGCAGAAAAATCAAATTAGCATCTTCCAAACATTAACACTTTCAGCTCACTGTAAAAGTTTTAATATTTTTATCGTATCAAATGAAATTTCAAAGTATTTAGATAGTTTTCCTAACATCTTTAAAATTCAAGTCAAGAAGCTAGAAATAATAATATCAAAACACTAATTCCATAACCTGACTTTTAGGCCTAACTAGGTTAGATTATGTGTACAGTCACTTACAATAATAAATGGAGGTTGGAGTTAAGAAATAGTAGCTTTCCTCCAGAAGAAATGTTTCACTGTACGCCTAATAGCTAGATAACCAACATGACAGTACAGACATGTGCCAACACATGGTATGCCAGGATATTCCTCCATTTTCAGCAAGAACGATGACTCGTTGAGCATCACTTAGTGAACCACGAGGTAATTAGGCAGAAATTACATTCACGTTAAGTTCTAATTAATGCAAAGAAATGGAAAATAATAATATGGCCATCAAGCAGGAATACAACAAAACTCGTCTTGTTCAGACACACACAAACACACAAAGGGAGAGAGAGAGAGAGAGAGAGAGAGAGAGAAAGCATGGAAGAAGACGGGGAAAGAGCGAAAAAAGAGTAAAAAAGAGGGAAAGAAAAATGGCGGAAGGCATGGAAATAAATGAAATTTTACGCTTAAGGATACACAGTCTGTGTCTTTCTCCCCTGCTCCCTCTCTCTGTCTTGTGTGTTTTTCCCTTTATGGGATAAATCTCTTTCAGGAGCTATCGCGAACAACATTTACAGCGCTTAGTTCCTTGAAGAAAATATTGTGAAATCCAGGCTGGGCATCGAACCAAGAACCTTGAAAATGAGAATCTCACACGCTAACCACTTAGCTACACAAACCATAAAAAATATGTTGTTAAATCAGCCATTAAACTCGCTACTGTCGGCGAGTTACGCCGTATACCCTCTGATTAATCTTACACATTAGCGTATACCTTCTGGTAAGATGTGTATACCATTTACTTTCGTTTCGTTTATTTATTTAATTAATTTGCCTATTACGGTGAGATTACTACGGTCAAATACTTTTTGTTCCACTGGATCGGGGAAAAATGTTGAGAAGAGGAAAATGATATAACTACAGGATGTGGATCAGTATATTGTTACTATCTTTTCACTACAATAAACTTCTGTAGAGATGTGCACAATGTATACAGTCAATTTGAGCAGATATTTTGTGTGCAGGTCTTGAGTAATATGAGATTGACTTATGTTTTCAAAACCAAGCTAGAAGTTTGACTCTTCAATATAAGGAGTAAGTCCCAGCATACAATACTGAAAATATTATTAAATGGTGGAACAAGTAAGACTTATGTGTTGACTCCAGAAGCCAAGGGATACAAGTGAGAGATGACGAACAGAAAGAAGTAAGAGGTAATCTTTTATATATAACCCGAAATATATGTCACACAAAACGGTCATATTTTATGCAAAGAAACCTTGGACCTTAACATATTTCGGGTTCTATCATACAAACATTGCCTTGAACGTTTTTATTCGTTAATGTCACTTGTATTACTTGGCTTCAGAGTCGACAATTCGACATAGAGAATTGTAACTGAATTTGAACTGATATACATGCTTTGTAACTGAGCAAAAGCCTCAACAATCTTGTTTCTCATTCCCTCAATGCAACAAATTATGCATATAATTTCGTTGTTATTGTCTCACTAGAATATAATTAAAGAATTTTGCGTTCTCTCTTGTTTCTGTAGGAATTAGCTGATTCCTTCCCTATATTTAATGGAAACATGCTCTCTGTTTAAAGATCCAATAAACTTAGTGTATACCCTGTGAAAATTGTGGGACTTCAGCACTGCATGCACGAACAACATTCCATAGCATTTTTACGTAACACAAGTGTACTTACTGTAAATATAACTTTGAAATCTCCAGTTGCACGCTGTGACCGTGGGTGATTGATTAAGGTGTCGGCTTGTTAAGTGAAAAGACCCGGGTTCAAATCTCGGCGGATTCGAGTAATTTCTTTTTTCAAAATATATTTCTATCTCTTCATATTTATTACTAATAATTGCTTTCTTGCATTTTTCGTAGATTATTCTAGATTAGTGACCATGGGTTAGGGTTGGGTAGGTAAGCTCAGGTTCGGTTCTGTATCTTTACACTTTTGTTTCTTTTTTTTTCAAAATACATTTCTGGCTTCTTTCATTTAGGCATCTTTGTCTCAGGTCGGATAGGGTCAAGGAGTGGATGTTGGAAATCAATCAACTAGAGACTAGTTCGAAGGTACCATCCTGGCATTAACGTAGCGTAAATCAGGAAAACATTGTAAATTCTTTCATGATGGCAGTTCGTTGGAGAAAGAAATTTAATCTTATGTAGATTATTTGGCTAACTTAATATATCGTGACACTGAGCTATCAGTTTGTCATTAATTGCTAGTTGTTGATTGTAAAATATAATGTCAAAGTACAGAATGTGTAAGTTCAAAGATGTGTATAAGTCATGATGTATAATATGTAAGTTCAAAGATCAGCTGCAAGAGATTAAGTATCAAAGACGGATAATAGACTCTCTTGTTTTGTTAGGGTGACTTGATTCGAATGAAGAGTCACTTCGGCTGAAGATCTTTTCTCTTACATTCTATAATATGAGATGTCATTGAATGTGTTTCTTGGACAGAATTTGGTTTATCATTTCTTTCTTTAGATTAATTTCAATTTTTTACTTTCTCCTCGGAACCTTTATTGGTTCTTATTTCTCTGACTAACTTTACAGATCTTTAAATTAGTTCACGTCTTACTATCTGCTGGTAATGGTTTTCTATACTGCATACGCGTAGTTCTATTTCATAATAATTTTATCTGAGATAACATAAGACTTAGTTATATTTCCCATTTGTTGAGATTTTTGGTTAGTAGTGCTATATTCCCTCTTGTGTTTTGTACTAGAACTTATCAGTACGAGGTATAAGTATTAGGGGTTTGCATCAGTCTGGCATTGTATGTTTTCAATTGGTCAGATTTTGGACCGGGTCACTTATGTTTGGGTCAGTCCCGGTCACCAGGTTTTAGCTTTGGAACACGAACACGCACAAAGAGAGTGTGCGTAAGAGAGAGAAGCAATAAGTAAGAGAAAAAGATAAAGATGACTAGAGAGGCAGAAGAAGAGAAAGAATCGAACACATGATAAGAAAATTTCAAGAAACAGAGGGAGAAAGAAAAAGACAAATGAATCATTAGGCTAAACAACAGACACTGTTATTCTGATTCTTCCCATTGATGCTCAGTAAATTCTCCAACCGGAGATGAATCTCTGTTTTCAGCCATTATTTTATGGGAAAAGAGACACTACCTGGTTGGGAATCTAACCGAGGTATCCAGTTTAGAAGTGTAGCACGATTACGATGCTCTACAGGTTGCGTTACTCTACCCAAAACTTGCTTAACAAATGATATAGTGTTTCTTTCTAAGAATAACATGAAATGTGAATACTTCAGATCAATGACGTGTTCTTAATTGCCCTGTTAACTTCCATAATACTCTTCTGCCTTTCCCAACCAACATTCGCAAATCATCATCTCTTCAGTGGCACAGATGTTTGTTTCCACTTTCTTAAGGATTTAGCGTTTAGTATGAGAAGTCACTCCTCGATTCTTCACAAACGCTTTGTAAAAAAATCTTGGCTTGAATAGGGTTTGAACCGATGTTGGCTAGCTTTAGTACGAAAAAGTCGAGCACGTTACCCCTTCACTATCTTGCCAGCTAAATACGTAAGCCAAATATTGCTAAGTTTAGAGCTGATCTTTGGAAATAACCGGATTCTTCTTGTAAGTTGTTTCCTCCAAAGTGCACAGCAAAATTATTTATTCGACGACTTATAGACAAATTAGTGCCCACCGATATTCGAAATAAAAAATCCAGTAAAAGTGAAACAGTAATATCCAGTAAGTTTGCCCTGCAAGTTCAAAAGGCAAACTTATCAGTATTATTATTATTAGTAGTATTATTCACATCCGATAGCAGACTATTAAAAACAAACAAGAACCTTGATTATATTTTCTTTTAAGGTAAAAACCTCTCTATGTCGAACAGGTGGTGGTCGTGTGTAAAGGTTTCTGCTGACAATATTTTTCACATGTAAGTCATTTTCATATTACGAAGAGAAATGAAGACACCCCCCACGAGCAAGCCCAGGCAACGTCACTATTTGGTCGGCGAAGGTAGGGCCGACGACGGGTTTTGAAACATTCCGACAAGGAACCGACATAGCCAGGCGGGTGCTGGGCGGGGTTACATTCCAATGCTGGCAAGTCTGGGACTGACTAGTGCCCGGAAAATGTATAGACAACCAAACGCCACTTATGTGTCGGCGGCGACCTTTTCTCAACCATTTCCCAATTACTAGTGGTGTTCCGTCTAACCTCGACGGTGGTTGACCAAAATCTCCGTCTTGGTTGACATTTGGCCTGCTTGGTTATACTTCCAACCCCGGTCAGCTCTGAAAGAAAAAACCCGGTCAGACCCGGTGATAATGAAAAATTAATCGGATCCAGGGAGAAATATGCTTTACAGTCCGGTGAAATTAGACATAAACGTGGACATTCAAAGGAGCAAAACGAAACCTTTTGCAACATGTAGTACTACTTCTCCTGTATTACTCACAAAAAGTCCCAAAGAATCTCGCGTGGGGTTTAGGGGTTATGACGTCATCAATATGCGTCCAGGCGCAAACACGTACTTTTCCTTGAACGATAATATCTTCTCTCTGAATTAAGATACAAACTTCGTTCTTGCGCCAAGTTGAAGACAATGATTGGTCTCAGTAATTTAAATTGATATGGTGCTTATATGCTGTCGCCATAATTAAATATGGCGGCTGTTATTCCAAAAACTAGTTTTGCTCTTATCACTACATAATTTTAATAGCAAATAACTATGAACCTCTCACAGATACCGAAAAACACCACGAAATAAACGTGATAGCTCATTATCTGATCTTTCGAACGAGATCAAAACCATTGCTATATCTTAAATGTGGAGCGAGCTACTTGGTTTTATGTGAGACAGGGTGTTGTACTTAGTTCTCAAAACTAAGTACCATGACGAAAATTTTCGAAAGGCATAACTCCTCAGTTGACCAGGGTAAAATCTTCAGTCTTGGGTTAAATTAAAGGAAATGAATTGTAAAAAGATATCAGAGTATCCCGCGTCAGGTTTAGGGGTTATGAATCATCAATATGGCGGCCGTCTGAATTGGTAATTAAATCTTTAAACGTGGGTAAACTGTAGAGACAGAAATGTCATTTTTTTTATAAAATTCAAGGGGATTAATTTTAAAATGGCTACAATGAAGATTTTTATTCATTGATGACTTCCTCTTCCAATCATAATACATTTTAAATACTAAGGAACAATATGTATAAAATTGAACTAAAAATATCATCACAGCTTTCTCACACAACAGTCTCGGTCTATGCCAGGCGAGGACGTTTACCTTGAGGTGTCTCTTCTTCGGTGTCATTTCTAGGTATCGTCTTGTTCTGGTACATTCAAAATCCATCCATATCCACGACTTCATCCTCAATGTCCCTGTTGCTGCAAGCATGTCCCACGCAGTATGCACACATTGTTGAACATGTTAAACTACTTTTTCGACACTCACAGGTTCTTCGACAGTCGTCTGTGCAGCAACAGGAGACAAGATGCAGAAGATCTTAAGAGGCAACGATATTTGAAGTTGGTATGGGGCGCAAATAACCATTGATATCTTCCATCCCCAGAACAGTGTGTCCATATTAACGCCATGCCATTGCTGTACCTGGTAAAAGGCTCTGAGAGAGTGTTCGCGTGCGGCTGCTGATGTTGGAGGGAAGCACAGGTAAGTTGAATTGAGCATGCACAGGTTGCTTCGCAAGTGTCTTCATATAAAGCTGGTGATGCAAGATGTCCAAGTCTCCGTCAGTTGTTGATCCATACAGTGACAGAAAAAAAGCCTTACCAGCATCAACCACAGCATCAGCATATGAATGAGGATTATTGAATACACGTAATTTTTTCTGAGCTGCTTATCTGTGCGCATATTTTTTTTTTGTTATTTTGCTCGATTTTGCCTTTCCGATAAATTGATCAAACTGAATCCTATCCTGTGAAGGTATGTACAATCAGAAGGAATTCCTTCATTTCCTGGATATCATCTTGAATAGCTCCAATGTAGTGAATTTGGTCTGTGTGAGTCTTTTGTCCCTGGCATGATCATCTTCAAACAGGTGTTCGGTGGGGCAAGTGCAATCAGAAGAACCGGCAGATCTGTCTTCACCAATCAAGACTGTCTCAAACCCCTTTTTGGCTTCTGCAATAGCGGTGGACACAATCAGCACATCAGCATCTGCTTCGGCCTGGAGTACATTGCATCCCGATGCCTGCAAGTGACTGCTTAAGAGGCAGATGAGTCGCATTTTGTTGTTGCTGTTTGTGAGAAATTCAGTCTGTCCTAGAGTGACGTTGATAGAATCACATAACAAATTTTATCTTATCTCTGATGTCTAACTTTGAACACTAGTTTGAACGATGCACTAACCATTGACACTAAATTAATCGTTAGCGCTTGAAGTGACGGAGCTACTGTGACCTTGATTCTCCAACGGTTTTTAGCTTCTAACATCTACCCCAATGAAGCATTAGCGAAAAGATTCTTTCATTGTTAACACTAACGATGCACTCATTTATTTATTTATTTTTATTTATTTATTTAGTGACAACACAACAGGCAATGGCCTAATTATAGTGTTGAGCTTTACAAAGTAGTTGTACAGAGTTTTTTGACAATTGCATCTCTAAATTCTTTAGGCAACATATAGCATACGCCCAGATCATTGCGAACTGTACAGAGTTGGTTATATCTAGTACAAATTCTCCAGATTGGTGACCTCATCAAGATATTGGTTCTTGCCTTTTTACAGTGGAAGAAACCAGTATTATTAACGCGAGTTTTAGATGATGGGACACAAAACTGTAATGTCGAAACTAAATCCATACAATCTAACTTATTTTGAACATTTTTTTGAAGAAATAACAGATCAGCAATGTTGCGCCTTTGTTCTAAGCTCTGAATATTAAAATTCTTAATGACTGCATTGTAACTATCATAAGCAGGATAGATTCGAGTTTCTTTAAAAGTCAGGAATTTAAGAAATTTTGATTGGATTTTCTCTAATTGTTGGCAATGTTTCAATTGATATGGATTCCAAATAGAAGAAGCATATTCTACCTTGGAGCGAACATAAGCATAGTAAATTTTTTCCAATGTTGATATGTTGTGGAATTCTCTTCCCGTCCTAATTACGAATCCTAGTAACTTCAAGGCTTCATTTGTTATATTTGTAACATGTATGTTAAAAGTCAATTTCGAGTCAAAACTGACACCAAGATCCTTAACTACAGTAGGTCTGTTTAGTACAATTTTATTAATGGAGTAATCAAATTGATGAGTGGTTTTATTTCTATTAAATGATAATACTTTACATTTACTTATGTTGACTCCAAGTTGATTAATAGCACACCAGTTTGCAATATTATCTAAGCTTTGCTGAAGTCTTATGCAGTCTCCGATAGAGTTGACTTTTGTATATATTTTAAAGTCATCTGCAAATAACAATTTTTCATTATCAGACACACAATCAGGAAGGTCATTAACAAATAA
>JAGDQP010035672.1:0-19461 GCA_022664845.1 Lepisma saccharinum
CACAGCAGAGATGTTTAAATGGGGAGGTGAAAACATGAAAGAGGAACTTGCGAAATTATTCTCGATGTGCCTGAGGAAGAGAGAAATACCCAGAAGTTGGAATAATGCTGTTATAATTTTGTTGTATATGAAAGTGGACAAAGAACGCGTCGAAAACTACAGACCAATTAGTTTACTGTCAGTTCTATACAAAATGTTCACCAAAGTTATTTTGAATCGTATTGAACGGGACTTGGATTTTAACCAGGGAAGGGAACAAGCCGGATTTCGTCGTGGATTTAGCACAATGGACCACATACAAACATTGAATGAAGTTATGCAAAGGACTAATGAATATGAACTTCCACTATGTTTGGGATTCATAGATTTCGAAAAAGCTTTCGATTCGGTCTCCTTGTCAGCAGTACTTAAACCACTTGAACATCAAGGTATCGAAAATGCGTACATCAAACTACTGCGAGACATTTATTCGACTGCCACATCTGTCATTAGACTACATCAAGAAAGTGAAAATTTTAAAGTTGGAAAGGGGGTAAGGCAAGGAGATTCAATTTCCCCAAAAGTGTTTTCTGCGGTCCTGGAGAGAGTGTTCCAAAATTTAAACTGGGATGAAGTTCGAATTAAAATTAATGGCGAATATCTTCATCACCTACGGTTCGCTGATGATATAGTCCTGTTTGCTTCAAATGCAGAAGAACTACAAACCAGAATGGAAGAACTGAATAATGAGACTTCGAAAATAGGCCTGAAAATGAATTTAAGTAAAACAAAGGTCATATACAATCAATATGCTGCAAAAAGGGAAATAAAGATTAGCGGAGAGATAATAGGCATAGTTGATGAGTATGTTTACCTGGGACAGCTCAAAACATCGAATGCCAAGTTGACTGATGAAATAAATTAACTAACTCTATGGCTTATGGAACTCGCAAGTTCATCGCCGCAGTAACAAACGTTCGCCATTGGATTCTATCCTGGGCAGTATCAAGCCAGTTTTCATCACGAACACCTACTTCTCCAAGATCTCTTCTAATATTGTCCTCCCAACGACGTCTCGGTCTTCCCAATGGCCTCTTTCCATCGGGCCTTCCAACCAGGATAGAATATAATCTTCGTTTTTCCCCCATTCGAGCTACATGGCCTGCCCACCTTAGTCGTCTCGATTTCATTATTTTTACCACATCTGGTGAATCGTACAGTCCGTGGAGTTCTTCATTATGCAGTCTCCTCCACTCTCCAGTCATCTCGTCCCGTTTCGGCCCATATATCTTTCTCAAAACCTTATTTTCAAATACACGTAATTTATTTTCATCTGCTAGGGTCGTACTCCAACTTTCGCAACCGTAAAGTATTACCGGCAGAATAACCGTTCTATAGAAGATGTAAAATGGGTTGGAGTTCGTTTGGAAGACTACATTTTATTTTCAAAAGGAAACTACCAATATGTCTGAAGCGTAAAGTTTATAATCAATGTGTCTTACCTGTGATGATTTACGGCTGTGAAACTTGGACATTGAATGCGCAAACGACTCAAAGATTGAGAGTCACACAAAAAGCAATGGAGAGATGCATGCTAGGAATAACCAGGAGGGACAGGAAGACGAATGGATTCGCGCACAAACAAAGGTAGAGAATGTAATCAAGACTGCGAAGAAGCTGAAGTGGAAATGGGCCGGTCACATAGCTAGACGCACAGATGGAAGGTGGACGACAAATGTAGTACATTGGATTCCTATAGAAAAGAAGCGACCGAGACGACGTCCGACGGGTAAATGAAATCAAGCGTTTTTCAGGAGCTACATGGATGAGGATAGCTTCAGACCGAGATATGTGGAAAGAAAAGGGGGAGACCTTCATCCAGCAGTGGATAGAAAACGGCTGAATATGATGATGATGATTTGAAATAGTGAAGCACCTATCTATTCCCAGTCTGTTCAAAGATGGACTATACATACAAAGACATAGCGAATGATAGAGAACACAATTAGTCGGCTGAAAAAAGCTCACATAAACTTCGAGTAAGTTGTAAAGTTTCCCAGCTTTTCTGCAAAGTTGCGAACAAAAGGCTGGAATCATCGAAATGAAATCGGTGTATTAAGAAATGGGAATAGCAATGCTACTATGCATGCAGCGACCAAGCGCCGCTGTCAGTATTGCCATTACAACTGTTCTGCATTAACACATACAATGGTATAATGGCTATAGTTGTAGCTAGGATTAAGGATAGGTTCTCGAAGCATGGGACACTGTACGCTGACATGGCTTGTTTTGATTCAAGAAAATCTGATCAAATAGGTGTCAGTATGACATCTACTGCCCTAAAACGAATATGCGAAATATGTTCCACAATCAATTTGGAAGTGTTGAAGTAACAGTTAAAAGATTTGGCAGGACACTAGGAACACATACAACAGACCTTACCAAAAGAAGTCGTCAGTATTGATTCGTTTGTGGCCGATGATGAGGCTGAAGCAGTGCAAATAACAGCTGAATGTGTAATCGTGCTCTTCGTTAATTTTGCAAGAACTGCATAGCATGTGTGTTTCACGTTATAGAAGATTTACAACTCCCTTCATCTTGCAACGATGTTTTAAACAAAGAGTACAGATACATACATATTAACCTGACTAATAACACCACTTCGCTCTGAAAAGGCCTTTTGGAGACAGAGATTAAATTTAGGGTAGGCTCAGGAGGGCTGGAGCCACCCACCACTTTTATCGCACATCATGAATCTTGTCTTTCTATATTACTATGTGTATTATGCATACAATACATCTGTCGACAATTAATCGGTAATATTTGGTCAATTATCAATCAATTAATAGAATGATATTCACTTGTTAGGAACAACATTTGGATGAGAGCCCTCCCACCGACCGACTTAGAATTTAATCCCTGTTTGTATACTAAAGCTAACAAAGAGCCGCTTGTGAAGTTTGGTCTAGAACATCTGAAGTCCCTTTTGTTTATGCATGTTGAGAGAAAATTGACCGGTGATTTTCATCCAGAAGTAGAACTTAAATACTTGAGGCTCTTCGCTAACGAGTGTAGTGTAATCGAAGCTGAGGATTATGTGTTAGTTACATTGTACCCATATCTTTTGCAAACAATCTGTAGTTGCTACAATTTGCTCGCCATATGACAAACTGAGGCCTAACCGTGCAAGAATGTCTATCTGTCCTGTCCCCCTTCCACTCTGCAGTGCCGCCGCCGGTACCCAATGCCCGGTACCTTAGTCTGGAGTCTGCACCCAGTACGTGCCTGCCACAGAGCATGAAAAATACGACACCGAAAAGTTTCTAACAATAGTAGTAACATACAGAAATTTTCTTATATCCCCGGAACGAACAAAATCAACAGCGGCACTTCCTGTCATTTAAAATACAGTTTTTAAGGTCACCTATCAAGGAATCTCACCAATGACAATACTGATTGATTCAAGACCTGATCAAATTGGGTCAAGGCCGGGTCGTTTGGGTCAAAACGGCTTCTGCAAATCAGTCAGGTCAAGACGGAATCAATCGGGTCACCGGGTCGAACAACTCAAGACTGAGTAATTAAGTTCATTCGGCTCAAGTGTTGGGGCCGGTTCATCTTTGTCCGGATCACCAAAAGCAGTGGTTCCCAACCTGGAAGGGAGCGTGAAAAGCCAGCAAGCAGGGGGGGGGGGCGCAAGCGGCTGTCAGAAAAATGAATTGTGAAATTATAAAGAAAGAATCACTTTTTGAAGAGGATCATTTTTCTAATAACATTTAGCTTAAGCAAACGTCACAAACGTTAGACGTCTTTCCTATACAAATCATGAGAGTAAGTCAGAGGAATGGCGCTAATCAGTACAAATGAAATTAAAAATATCATGATAAAAGATATGTATACACCTGAACGCAAAATGTAGTTTCTGTACCAAAACACAAAAGAAAGGCAAATATTTCTACGAGGAGGGGGGGGGGCGCTGTTAAGTTCTCGGCCCAACCCCCTTCCGAAAGTACGATCCCGATTTCATTGATTTCATTTGAAATGTTGATCTTTTGTATGTTTAAGTACCAATATACACGATTGTATCATGAACGGTTTTTATTTTACAGGTAGTTGAATGAAACATGGCGGAGCCAGATGTCAAATTCACCAAGGAGGAGTTGCGAGGTGTAATGAAGTTCGTCTTCCTGCAACAGAAGTTGCCTAAGTAAATCCATGGACACATTGGGTGGACAGTGCCTGTCATACTCCACTGTGAAGAAATGGTGTGCAAACTTTAAGCGTGGTGATTTTTCCACAGAAGATGGAGAAAGGTGTGGGATACCAGTCTCAGCGTCAACTCCGGAAAAAGTGGACCAGGTTCATGATCTGATTTTGAGTAACAGACGAATTTCACTTCAGGAGATAGCTGACATCGTGCACATATCCAAAGAACGTGTTGGGGTCAATAATCCATGATCAGTTGGACATGCGCAAGCTTTCCGCGAAATGGATTTCCAAATGTTTGAACGCCGATGAGAAACGCAAACGTGTGACATCATCTCAGCGGATTTTACGGTATTTTGCGAACTCTAAGGACGATTTTTTGAATCGGCTTGTTACCCAGGATGAAACGTGGTTGCATTACTTTGATCCTGAGACCAAACAGCAGTCATGCGAGTGGCGCAACTCAGGATCTCCAAGGCCAAAGAAATTCAAAGCACAGAAGTCCGCAGGGAAGGTGCTCGCCTCAATATTCTAGGATAATAATGGTGTTTTGTTATCAGACTACCTTCCAAAGGTCAAACCATAACAGCAGAGTATTACTGCTGTCTTCTGGCTAAGTTAAAAGACGATATTAAAGAAAAGGACCGGGAATGGTTGAGACGAGGTGTGTTGTTCTTGCAGGACAATGCTCCCGTTCACAAGGCTGGCAGAACAATGGATTTTCTGAGGGACCTAGGGTTTCAGTGCATTGATCACCCACCTTACTCGCCAGATCTCGCGCCCTCTGATTATTTTCTTTTTCCTAAACTCAAAACGTTCCTGAAAGGACAAAAATTTCACAGTGATCACGCGGTTATAACAGCTGTGGAACAGTTTTTTGCAGACTAGGAAAAAATCTTTTTATTTGGAGGGGTTAGAGAAGTTGGAGTATCGAAATGCCAAGTGTGTTGACCTTCTTGGAGAATACATTGAATAGCCTGAACTTTCGTGCCTCCAGCTCAAGTCCTTCTGGGTCGGGCCGAGAACTTATCAGCCCCCCACCCGTATATGTTACTTAAACAGTAATTGAATCGTTTACTTTAGAAAAGGCAGATATTCAAGACAGAAAAAAAAGACCAAATAAACCATCCTTTTCATTTAAAAAAACTTTATATTCGTATATGAAGCGCATTGTAGTATCCTTTGTAAAATGAAATACAAAGAATTGTACAAAATGATTAATTCTTTAACTTAAATAGTTTTTTGTGTCTCCTGTAAAGTTTTAAAAATGTGACTTGTGCCTTGTCTAAAATAAAGGATTCAATTCTTCTGCAAAGGAAATAATTTACATAAAATCGAGTAATGCAAAGGAAAGAAAACCTCAGTGTGATGACTGATATTGCTTTTCCTTCACAAGCTTCTTGATGTTTGGTGATAAGTTCGACAAAGTACACCTGAGAGCACTTTCCACTCCTAGGCGGTTGCGATATTTTGATTTTATTGTAGGCAACGTCGAAAATCCTGATTCACAGAGGTAAGTTGACGAAAACTGAATAAGAACTTTTAATGCTATTTTTGCCAGTCTTGGGTAAACAGGCAGGAAATAAACCCAACATTCTTCGAAAGACATTGATTGAAACCATTCTTTGACACACTTCAAATTGATTGCTTCTTCTTGTAATTTAAACAATTTGTAACTGATAAATGAGGAGACAAGAATGTGTACGTTGTTTCTTATAGTTATTTAATTTAAATGTTACAACTGTTGTAATGTAGAAAGAGATCTTAAAGTAAATACAAACACAAAATAACTGTTCAGTAAAAAAATGGGGGAGATCGATTAAGAGCAAAGCTGATAAACAAAAATAAATTGGTATGTAAAAATCCTGCCCGAAATGAATATAAATTGAGGAGAATAATGTTATTATTATTATGTTAGATTTGGAAATAACTACCCAATGCTCCATCTAAAATCGCAAAAGTGGTCACACACGAAAAGCACGTATGTCCCCAAACCAATGAGGGGGGCATGAAGTATGCAGGGTTTGCGAAGAGGGGCACCATGTAAAAGAGGTTTGGAACCTCTGACCAAAAGAGTACAGCAATAGGCTACCACCGGAACCACCCAGGTTCTTTTCTGGGTGTCGTCTGTTTTTTTTAACATCTTTCATTGGCTACGAGAACCCACGGATTCTACCAGATCTCTCAAGGGGGCTGTCACCCCCGAATTCTCGAGCACACACCTACAGGAAGTGTTCACAAGTATGCAAGAGGTGTGCACTCATTTCGAAGTGTGCAAGAGAAGCTTACAAAATGTAAAACAATAGTTCATATTTTACAGTGCAGATGGGGTGCATCCGTAAATAGAGTCCAGCAATCGGGCCCGATTTTTATCCAGTCTGGCCGGATTTTACATCTAAACCTTCTGGGTTAATCGAAAACTTCTAAAAAATTTGGGGAGCTTGACTTGGTTCGGTCGGAAGAGTGAGTGCCCGAACGCAATCCATTTTTCGGATTGGCTCATCCTGATTTTGTTTACTGTGTGGGACAAGGACTGGGGGCTCTGATCGAGTCGGACAGTGTGGACCGGGCCAAGATTGGGCTTTATTGCAGGGCTCTAGCTGCAAGGTGCTCTAAACCCCATAGACATTAAATCATTAATCGAAGGATCTGTTTGCATTTACGAATAAATAGGAAAAACGGATATGGTTTAGAATCGCACCATATGCATTGAGGCCTTGAATCATACCGGAAAAATTAATAATGACTTGTGGTCTCCTTATCTATAGAACTCTGCTTTTGATGACCTCATTTTTTCTCCCTTTCGCATGACTTAGTGTTCTCATTTTCGTTAAATCTGGATGCGAGCAGCTGGTTACAGACACATATTATGATTGTTATTTTTTGGTCATCTGCTGTCAATCTCAATAATTTTGTATAGTACTTCTGTTTTCACTACTTTTTCAAGTTTTACATAATTTATGGTCTCTTAAAAACATTTTGATTCTTTTAGTCATTGTAACCGTATTGTCACTTTCTCGATTCTTGATCATTGTTATTTGCTTGATACGTACATGCATAATTTTCGTAGGAGCAGCAACCTTCTAAAAAAATATGCATTGATAAAAGAAAGAGTTTACACATGGATATTTTATTATTATGTAAAACCATTTCCTAAATAGACACACGAGTGTAATGATTTCGTGTCAGTGTTTCTATTTCTTTGCCTTGGAGATCGTCCAACCAAATTCCTTCTTGCCAGGAACGCCTCTACCATCACATTAACTTTAAGATTGTGAAATTCACGAAAGAACTTCCAAGCATTTTTTTTTTCCTGGTTCAAAAATATTTTTATTCATTCACGTGCAAACAACTACAGGTATAAATAAAATAATGAAAACTGAGAGCTCATTTTTCTACTTTCTTTTATATTTCTGTGCTAAGCTGTTTCCTGGAGTTCAGATTTATATAAAACACATTCTTTTCATTTCGAACTTCTGGGTTTTTGTTACAGTTGGCTCCAAACCACTCTGATCAAAATGGACCATCACCAATTTTGAACCCGAGACTAAGCAGTGCTATCCACTTCAGAGCCGGCGACCCGGACATGTGACCCGGTCGGAAACTTGACCCGGTGACCCAATTAACGCGGTCTTGATCAAACCGAATCTTGACCCGGTTTTCACCAGATTTGACCTAGTCTGCACCGCTCCGGGTCACCCCTGAAAGGAACACCGTTCAAACCCAACAGTGCATAGCAAGCAAAAAATAAAAACTTTCCTTCTTTGCTCTCCGGGTTGGTCACCGGCGTCCAATCATCGGGCGACACTTTCAGGATGATCTTTTCAGCCAACTGAGTGTCACAAGTAATTGTGATCGTGTCTCTTCGCTGTCACCACAAACAATGCAAAGAAATGGTAGACAGAAATAACTAAGAAAATAGGACAAACGAAAAACGTGTCAAATAGAATTAAAGAAAACTATGGTAACCGGAAAGAGTTGTAAAAGAAAATAATTAAGGGTTAAATGAAAAAAAGACAAATGTAACACGGTAAGGGGAATACTGACAAAAGGAAAGTATGTCAGTTGGAAGAAATGGTAACCGAATTAATGGTAGAAAGAAATATACCAAACGAATAGTAAGGCAACAAATTTAAAGCAAGAAGTTGTAACAGGAAAAGCGAGGAAGAAGTATCAAAGGGAAAGAGGCTAGCGAGGAGAAAGGACAAATTAAAACTGAGCGAATTGAAGAAAATATCAAAGAACAATTAAAGTGGAAGAAATGCTAAGGACAGATGATAAAACAAACCGGAGAAATAGTAAAGCAAATATAACAAAGAAAGTGACAGCAAAATATGTGGAGTTTTAGTACTGTTTCCCACAGTTTCAGGCTGGAGGCAGACTTTGGATAAATGTAGATATTTCTTGTACGTATTTCTAATTATAGGATCAAAACAAGAAAATGTTGCCAGAACTAATCCGTACAGAGTAATAACAACGATCTTGTTTCTCATCACAAATATGCAAATTGTCGCTAAAATCATTCCTTAGGGTACATTCTGTTTTACTATACACTCTTAATTCATAGAGTCTCCGCTAAAATTATCCTACGAACTTCCTTGTGCTTATTATCACAATAAATAGAGCAGTTAACTTTTTCTGTAACGGTTTCAGTTTCTTGAATTTGACATTCTGCATAAATAGGATATATAACATTTTTTTGGAACATGGTTTAAAATAACTCCCTTCCTATCTCTCTCTCTCTCTAGCACATTATGCATATGAGGAAGGAAGAGATATTGAATGTGGATGGGAGTCACAAAGCGTGTTTGTCCGAGGCATTTGTGAACAGAGCAGATTCCATACAGATAAAACTTCAGCCCTTCTCAATGACTGCTGTTGAGTTTCTCATCGAACGTGTGGGCGGAAAACCAGGATTTACATGTACGCATTACAGCTGCAGTGTGCATATTAAAGAGTATCTACTTGAAATGAGGATTTGTTTTTCATAAAGACGAACAGATAAAGCGATTACTTTGAAGCACTTTAGTTGGTTTTGCTCTTATTAAGCGTTGAGGGTTGCCTGTTATAACATAGTTTATAAATAAAAAAAAAATATCCTTTGGAAACCTATACGTGAGAGGCGTTAAAGTGAAAGGGTTTTTATAAATAGAATTAAATATATCTATTTTAAGCTCTTGTTTTCAAAATATTTTAACAGTGTTTTAGCAATAATTCTGTTGGAATTTACGTAGTAATTGTTGTGACATTTTCATACAAGTAGACCTACCTACCTGTTTCGTAATGACATTTTCAACGAACGGAAATGGAGTTTGTTTTTCTCTCTTTCAAACGTTCGTTCCTGTACAGTGTCAATTTCCTGTGTCTGTCTCTCTGTACCATGGAACTATGCAAATAGAAATCGAAAGTTCAACGCACGCATCTACTGGGAATTTTGATTTCAATCTTTCCATTCATAAACTATAATGGTTAATAGATTTAGCATAGACACATGTTCGTCAAATATTTTATCCACAATCTCTCCACCAAAACTAATAATAATAAAATTCTTAATATACTATTTCCAATACAGGAAGAGCACAATTTAATAGAAAGTCATGGCATTGGGTTTTAAGCAAGCAAACAACAGAAGCGTTTGATTCATTTGTATTTATGTTCTTTAACCATCCTTTACCGAATACAGAAAGTGGATGGTGTGCATAGGAAGTTGGCCAGAGCTAAGTTTGAAGATTTCATCCCGGTATTAACACGGTGTAACTGAGAAAAAAACTCTGGAAAGATGTAAGTAAGAATGATCGATCGCTGAGGTATGCGATGTCAACGTTCTACCAATTGAGCTAGTCGGTTGACAAAAGTGTTTGACAGTAAACTGAAAGCGAGTTGATAGTAAGTTGAAGAGAAACCAGTTTCATTTAAAAAATCGAAACAAAATAAGATACGGAAAAATGGTTTCAAAAGGAAATAAGCTGTTTTTGTACTCATCTCTAGACCAAAGAAATTATAACTTCTGTTGGTTCAGTTTACTGACAAACGCTTTTGCCGACCGGTCATAGCTCACAATTGGTAGAACGTTGACATCGCATTCGGAAGGGATTTGCTTCGAACTCAGTGATCGGTCATTCTTACTGACATCTTTCCAGAGTTTTCCTCAGTTACACCGTGCTAATGCCGAATGGATACATTCCCCAAAGTTCTGGCCAACTTCCTGCCCACATCACCCCCCCCCCCTTCTGTATTCCTGTTAAAGATACTTCTTCTTTTTCTTTCTCTACCTTTTCCCACTCACGTGGGGTCGACGTTTCTGATAAGTCTTCTTCACAAAGCCCTATCCTGAACTTCTTCCCCTGATAGACCATTGTCCACGAGGTCCTTCTTCCGCCTTAGTATCCCTCTACCTCTTGCCCTCCGTGCCAATGCAGTCTGCTTTCCTGTATCTTCTTAGATATCTCTACAACCTTTCCTGTCAATCAATTTTGCCGACCGGCCATAGCTCAATTGGTAGAGCGTTAACATCGCATTAGAGAGGCTTTTTTCCTAGAACCCAGCGACAAGGAATATCAACATACTCTCAATCACTATAAATCTTTCGTCAGATGCATAATTTGTGGCTGGAACTTAGTTGCACGTAATAGAAAGGCTCAACATCTTTCGAATACGTTAGTATATAGTACATCATTTTAATACAGTAGATCATTTACTTCATTTTGTTAAATAGTGTCTTGTAAATCTTCATAAAATTAGCACGTTCAAAATAAATTCGTGTTATGTGAAAAACTTAGTAACCAATGCTCTGTCTTCATCTTACTTGTTCAACTTCAATTATTGCTGGAAATAACACGAAAATTTTGCTGAGGCAAGAACAAAACATTTTCAAAGAAAACAAGCTAAAAGTAATGGTTTATTGTAGACAAAACCAACGAGCACCCGTATAAATTCAAATTATCTTATAACGTATCCAAAAGAAAGAGTTAAAGTCGTAGGGAGAAATGGAGTCTAAGCGAATGCTGGGTCTGCCAGTTTCAAAGTCAAAGTCATAGAGTCAAAGCCTGTTTCAGAGTCCATGACTATTTCAACAGTGTATGACTTATCCCTATCGAACTTCTGGGTATTGAAATCTCGTAGGGGCACAAATGGAGAATACTAAGCGATTGAAAAGGACCTGCCAGCTTTAGAGTCACACTCATAGTTTTCCTCACCATTGGAGACAATGATGAATTCAACAGTGTATAGATCATCTCTGTCGGACTTATAGTTACTAAGATCTAGGAGGGGCACAAATGGAGACTAAGCGACTAGAAAGGTCCTGCCAGCATTAGGGTCAAAGTCATAGGTTATTCCACCGTTTCAGATCATTACGAATCCAATGCTGTATGGTTCATATCTGTCGCACTTGTTGTTACTGAGATTTAGGAGGGGCATAAATGGAGAATACTAAGCGATTGAAAAGGACCTGTCAGTTTTAGAGTCACATTCAGAGCTTTTGTCACCGTTTCACACCATGACGGATCCAACGACGTAGATCATATCTGTGGAACTTGTAGTTACAGATATCGATTAGGGGCACAAACGGAGAATATTAAGCGATTCAAAAGGACCTGCCAGTTTTAGAATCAAAAATATAATTTTTCCTACCTTTTCAGGCCATGGCGAATCCAACTGTGTATCATTCATCGCTGTGTATCTAGGGAGGAACAAAGAAATATACAGATGGAGTATACTAAGTAATTGATAAGGACCTGCCAGTTTGAGAGTTTATGTGATAGGTTATTCCATGGTTTGAGACCATTGCGAATTCAACGGTGTATGGCTCATTTGTGTCGGACTTGTAGTTACTGAGATCTAGAAGAGACGCAAATGGAGCATACCTAGCGATTCAAAAGGACCTGCCACTTTTAGAGTCAAAGTTATAATTTTCCTTACCGTTTCAGACCATGGCAAATTAACGGTGTATGGCTCATCTCTGTCGGACTTGTAGTTTTTGAGATCTAGGGGGAACGGACAGACAAACAGGACAAACCCTGTATCTTCCCTTATTCACTGACGTTCAGACGGGAGCGCTAATAATGAATAAACTTTCGCCTTACAAAGAAATCCGAAATAAAGGCCGTTATTATATAACAATGTCACGAACGAATAGCTATGATATAAACCTGTTGACAAAAGATATAAGGCAGAATGACATTGCTTATCAAAGGTCGTAAAATTAACGTTTTTATCTCTTATTTTGTGTCTTATCTGGTTCACTGTGTTCTTCGCTTTGTTTATCTTCCGTTAGTCAGGTCTTAAGAATGAAAGTCCATTCTTTGTTCTTCCTAAAACACAGCAAGTGCTGTGAATTGTCAACATTTAGATAAAATATTGAATGGTTTCATTATGGACAAAACTCTTCAAAAAGTAGTTAATTCTTTGACTTGTTCTTTAAATACGCGAAGATGAAAGATGTAATTTTTATCTGAACCACCGGAAACCATTGTTAGTGGTTACCTTGAGTAGTTGCATAAGAAAATTAAAATACAATATATCACTACTTCACTCTTTCTTTGAAAGCAGGCTTTTCCTAGGATTTTGCGTTGGGGGGAGGATATTATCAAAGGGGTGTAAGAAAATCTATATTAACTTATGTTTATGTAATCACGAAGTTATATATTATGAAGTTTATTACGTATTATTTCCAGCAGGCAGGAGCCCAACAATATTGCATATTTACATTGTGTCAGCTAGAACTGAGAAAAATAATTTGTTTCAATGAAAAATTCCGGTGAATCATAAACTGTTAATTTTCGTAACGATAATATGCATTTAGATGGATTACTAAAATTTACGGATAATTTGTCTTTAGCAGACGTATCTGTACTTGAAGGAAACTAGTACAGGAATTAGTTTCAAGAAATACTGTATATGAAGGGTATCAGGAGAAAACGGTAAGTCACAAAACAGGTTTATTGAGAAAATCAAGTTTTAATTCCTTGAACTCTTCAAGTTTAAATGGATCAACAAATATGTAATATGGCCTTGTGTGCTCATTTATGAGTTTTTTTTCCTACGTTCTTTGACAGTTTTGTAGCTCCAATTTTCCCCAATAAAATGAACTATTCTGCACAAAATCACTAGAAATAGACTTACTCTATTTTCTCCCGAAACAATTCATAGTGAATAAAATTGATTTACATAGTGAATAAAACATATTCCTATTTTAAAAAAGGTAAAGTTATCCCCTGTGCGATACGCACGCGCCGTGAACGATGCATGGGGGATGTGGAGGTAGCGCTCCACAATTTCTTGACCTACGGTACGAAGTGAGGGGGGTGGACCGTCTTTACCTTCCCAAGGTGCCCAGGAATACCAAGGACACTCCGGTACTCAGTTTGATAGGATGCTGAGCGCACCTCAGAGCGCCAGGCATGGGAACACTGGGTGAAAAGTCTCCCGTGTCCTGGCCGAGATTTGAACCCGGGCCGTCCGATTCATAGTCAGACGCACTACAGTCTGAGCTACGGCGACTCATTATTCCTATTATATTTTACATAATATGTAAAGGATATAGAATATAGAATTATGACTAACCTCAAAAGGCTGTTCACTGACTAATATTAAGGCCAACTTGAATTATATTTATCACGGAGACTGCAAGAGATAATATTGCTGAAAACCCTGGCTGAAGGGAACAGTTGTTCATAATAGTTATGATCCTACTTTCCTTGCGCTAGCGAACTAGAGGTTGCAATTATCCTGAACCCATTTTAGAAAATGTGAAAACTTTCATACAAGTTGTATTACTACAAACGTGTACTTCTAAGAACTAAGACCAAATAACTGATTATTTGTCAAGCGAAATTAGATATAGGCTAATATTCTAGATAAAATATCCTATAAACCAAATGCAGAGAGAGAGGGGGCAGGGAGAGGGAGAATGAGAGACTTTGATAAGCTGAAACCTTGATTTCTCCTGCAATAAGAGTTTGATTGCTTTAATTGACATCTGTGCAACACAGAGGGTAAAAAAATAGCTTGGGGAGCATTGGACTTCGAAAATTAAAAGAGAGATAAAACCATAAGTGCCAAAGAGTTAATAAGGAAGAAGGAAGTGTGTACTTAAACTGAAACCCCTGTTCAGTTTTCTATGACGGACTGGTATAGGTAGAAATTTAACACACACAAATCTCTCTCTTTCTCTCTAGACAGCTTATTAGTTATCATCAATCATCATCATCATCATATTCAGTTCTATCTCCTGCTGGATAAATGCCTTCCCCTTTTCTTTCCACACAATAAGGAACAAATAAAAAGAAATCGTTCTTTTGAGGGTCTTAATGAAGAGCTGTAGTGTTGTATGCAAAATAATTTTATGACGAGGTACATATTACGATGGAATAAGTACATTTATTACAAAATAACTTTGTATTATTTGGTGCAACTCATCATTTAGGTCTAAATATGAACAAAGCTTTTTTAAAAATCTAAAAATAGACTTGTTTGATTTTGCTTGTTTGCTTCTCTGTTAGCTGCTATCCTAATCTATGTAACTCCTGAAAAGCGCTTGATATCATCAACCTATCTTGCAAATGGACATCTTCTAGGTCGCTCTGGTAATACTATGTAGAACATTTCTCGTCCATCTTCCACCTGTTCGTCTAACTTTGTGATCTTCCGATCTCCACTTTATCATCTTTGTAGCCTTGATTATATCTTCTACTTTTGTGAGAGAATCCATTCATTTGTCTTCCTGTCGCTCCTAGGTTTCTCTAGGATGCATCTCTCCATTGTTCTTTGTGTAACTCTTAATCTTCGAGTTGTTTGCTCTTTCAACGTCTACGTTTCACAGCAGTACAATATTACAGGTAAAACACATTGATTATAAACTATGCGCTTAAGACAAATTAGTATCTCGTTTTGGAAATAAAGTTTATTTTTCCAAACTAGCTCCATGCCATTTTACATCTTCTATTTATTTCATCAGTCATCCTGGCATCATTGCATATTTTCAGTTGCCCTGGGTAAACATACTCATCAACTATGCCGATAGTCTCTCCGGTAATCTTTATTTCCTTCAACCGACCGGGTAGCCGTGCGGTCTAAAGCGTTAAACCAACGACTCGAAGGTCCCGGGTTCGAGTCCCGGCAGGGACATTCGTGTTATTTAACTAGAACGTGACGGACCGACGTCAACAGTTACTAGACTGACCCATATAAAATAAAGTTTACCAAAGTTTTATTTCCTTCTCTGCAGCATGTTCATTGTACATTACTTTTGTTTTTCTTAAGTTCATTTTAAGGCCTATTTTCAACCTCTCATTACTCAGCTCTTCCATTCTGGGCTGTAGTTCTTATGCACTTGAAGCAAATAGGATTACATCATCAGCGAATCGTAGGTTGTTATGGTGTTTCTTACTCTCTTTTGCTATAATGCCTGGATAACTCTTTAATGATCCAAGACATGAGAGCGGCTTTTGACCTACGGTCCGACATCGGGACTTGACTTTGTATTTGACAAACTAGAATGCAATATTCGCTTGAACAAGATAGGTTACCTCTTATTCAATAAGACAAGGACAACACTAATGATTCAACTTAATAACGATAGTTACAAATTTGATCTTCTTTGAAATCTTGACGTTGAGATGAGCCAAAAAAGACGTTTTTCGAAATTGACGACGGTTATCGGATCAGCAACGCACATTCTCATAAACTGACTGAATTTCACTAGCAAATTTAATAGATTTCTTGTTTCAACGAGCGGATCTCGAACGCTCACCCCCGTTTTGCATAATACTAGGAGTGAACATAACCCCTCAAATTTCTTTTGACACTGATCTTCAAATGAGGACAAACAATCTTGGATTTCACAGTACAGTATCAAATAATCGACATAACGATTCACTGCAAAAAATAGGTGTGTTAATTCAACACAATGCAGTGTCCCAGCGTGACTACCACTTTTGTGTGTTAAATCAACACAACATACGGCGTTGATTTCGGTACTGTAAAAAAAGTTACAGCCGTAGTGAGACTTAAGCTTGGGTTGCTCAGTTAGAAGTCGAGCGTCTTACCGACTTAGCTAAATCGTCAGATAGAAAAGGCACTGGATGTAAACGATATTCAGTGAACAACATTTGAGTTAAACGACTACATTATAGATTGAAACTGTGTAAGGGATCAAATATATGTTGCTGAACCCCTAAAACAAACTAAGTTACTTGCACGACTTATCCCATGGTTTAATCCCTTCCTATTTGTCAATTGAGAAACAGAATTCCCATTCATTGAGAATATTATGTTTCTATAAAAGCAAGTAAGATGGCGACAGCCAAACACTTGAGCAGCATTACTGCTTAATCGTATCATGCGCTTGCTTTCAAAGAAATGGAACATATTCTCAATGAATGGGGATTGTGATCCCTAATTGACCAATGGAAGAGTGATTAAATCATGGTATAAGTCGTGAGAGTAACTTTGTTTGTGTTTGGGGTTCAGCAACATTTTTTTATCCTCTATATTGTCTCAATCTAGTGCTTCTTCCGTCTGACGATTTAGCGAAGTCGGTAAGACGCTCGACTTCTAAGTGAACAACCCATGTTCAAATCTAGCTGCAACCGTAACTTTTTTTTCTCCCAGTACCAAAATCATCACCGTATGTTGTGTTGATTTCACACACAAAAGTGGTAGTCACGCTGGGACACCGCATTGTGTTGAATTAACACAGCTATTTTTTTACTGTGTTCGGACATTCCTCGCTGCTCGTCATTAAAGTGACACCAATGTGTTAGGAAGTGGACAGTCAAAGAAACTCCTTGATATCTGGCTACACGCGCTCAGCATTCTTGTTAAGATTCAAAAGCACAGCCAGAACACTTGATGTTCCCAAACTCAAATGTCAGTCGAAACACATACAAGTAGTGAAAGAACAATATTCAGCATAATCTCTGTTTGCAAAGGCCGCTGCGAAAGAACACAAACATATATACAAATTCCTCCAAAAGTCAATTACATTCACGCAGAATGTGTTGCTAAATACGACGAAATCGCACAATAATTAGTAGCAGAAAAAGGTACTCACTCTTTGGCTTTGCTGCTGACTTCATGCCATCTCGTATATACAATTACGATTTTGAAAAATCTATCTTAAAAACTTCTATTTTCTAGACTAAATTCAAGACTCAAAACTACGAACTTCATCTAACCGATCACCGACTGCTTCTGATCAAAACTTTTATCTCAAGACATACTCAATTTAAACACCGAAAAGCGCATTTATATTCTTTCACAGGGGAGTGAAGTAGAACTCTAATCCGATAGGTCTTTTTACATCCATGGAGAAGTGGATTAGTCGTTGTCGACCTCTTTTCCAAAATTCTGCTGCCCGGGCTGGCTGAAGAGAAAAGAACACGAACACACAATGACAACTAAGCAAGTACCGTTACTCACGGAAAATTCCATCTCTTTCCTCTGGTTCTGATGTTCAATATATTGCTGCAAATACACTTTCCAGCTATCTTTTGTACTTAGCATTGAAACTCATATATAGCAAAGAAACCATGATTAAATATTTACAAACTACAATTTCAACTTTCGCCACATAGCTTACACAAACTTCAGATATCAGACTACCTACAAGTTATTAATTCATATTTATATAGCCTACCAACAATATCACATGTGCACATTATTAAACATAATAATTTTAAATATATTTCGATATAAAGAGGTAGAAATAGCGATAGTTTGACCATAGAATGGGGGAGGGAGAAGAAAAGAAATTATAAAGTACATATCACCAATTTTGCATACACACAGATTAATCATACATAAAATTTACAATGATATGCAAATTAGGATTGTATTTACACAATGAAAACTGGGGCGTGTCAAGGTGATGAAGATATTCGCCATTCATCTTTATTCCAACTTCATCCCAGTTTAAATTCTGAAACACTCTCCCCAGGACAGCTGAAAACAGTTTTGGAGAAATTGAATCTTCTTGCCTTACCCCTTTCCTAACTTAAAAATTTGCACTTTCTTGATGTAATCTAATGACAGATGTAGCAGTTGAGTAGAGTAACTTGATGTATGGTCTTTCGATGCCTTGATGTCCAAGTGATTTAAGTACTGCTGCCAAGGAGACCGAATTGAAAGCTTTTTCAAATTCTATGTCCTAGACACAGTGGAAGTTCATATTCATTAGTCCTTTCCATAACTCCACTTAATACTAGTATGTGGTCTATTGTATTAAACACTTGATTAAATCCAACATTTTTTCCTTCTCTGGTTAAAATTTAAGTCTCGTTTAATGCGATTAGAACTTTTGAATAACTTTGCTGAACATTTTGAATTGAACTGATAGTAAACTAATTGGTCTGTAGTTCTCGACTTGTTCTTTGTCCCCTTTCTTCTACAACAAATAACAATAACATTTTTCCAAGTCAAGAATATTTCTCTCTTCCTCAAGGACATTGAGAATAATTTGGTACGTTCCTCTTTCATCTTTTCACCTCTCCATTTAAACATGTCTGCTGTCAGTCCATTTTTTCTGGCGATTTTTCCTTCTTCATCCTTTGAAGAACTTTTCCACTTCTTGTTTTATTACGTCTGGGACTTCTACACAATTTTCTTCTGAATCTTCATTTCATAGTTCTTCATCGGGGTAATATAATTCTCTATAACATTTTTTAAATATTTTTATAATTTTCTGATTATTTCTTGATGCAGTTCTATCGGTTATTTTACCAGAATTGTTTGCTTTTCCCCTATCATGAGCTGTTGATAATCTTTAGTCACTTGCTTTCCTCGATCGTATTCCTAACAAGATTTGTGTGGTACATCCTGTCTTATTTTCATCCTTAAGGTTTTATTTATTTCTATGTATTAAATTATCTTTATGTAATTTTTCTTTCACATCCCTTCTTTCTTCATCCAGATTCTAGTTTCTTCTAAGATTTCGTTCTGCTTTATCTTTTTGATACCTACTATTTCCTTAACTGTATCTCCTTTTATTTCAGTCAGTATTTTATTTCTGCTAATGATATCTTCTTTATCTTCTAAGGGCCGGTTTCTCCAACGTCGATTAAATATAGCTTAACCATCCGATAACTAACCGTGCGTTAAATTTTTAACCGTCCGTTAAAATTTTTCCATTTCACCAAAGTTAACATTACAAATTTAACAAACCGTTTACAATCGGACCGTTAAGTGAAGAAACCACTTGATTTCTAAATTTCTCATAAGCTAAACGAATTCTGATTGGTAGAGTGACAAGTTGTGTACGCCTGACAGATGAACCTC
>JAGDQP010035673.1:8358-19459 GCA_022664845.1 Lepisma saccharinum
CTAGACGAACAGATGGAAGGTGGACGACAAATGTACTACAGTGGATTCCTAGAGAAAAGAAACGACCGAGACGACGTCCAAATGTAAGATGGGTAGATGAAATCAAGCGTTTTTCAGGAGCTACATGGATGAGGATATCAGCAGACCGAGATATGTGGAAAGAAAAGGGGGAGGCCTTCATCCAGCAGTGGATATAAAGCGGTTGAATATAATGATGATGATGATATGTTAGGGCTTGGAAGATTGATTACAAGGTTGTCTTCAATATAAGGACATACAGATGCTTATCAGAATAATGGAAACACCTGTAGTTGGCAACACGTCAGATGTATGGGTTGGCAGTGGTGTCGTGGCGACCGCAGCGCCGGACTGCTGGTGGTGGTGTGTTAGGTCGGTCTCCATACTACGTCAGGCGTCGTGGAACAGGAGTGTGCAGTGGCTGCAGCAGACGGAGGTAGTGTAAAATGGGAGACCTCTCAGAGTTTCAAAGAGGGCAAATTGTTGGTGCGCGGTTATGTGGAGTGAGTGTGACGGCAGTGGCTAGTGTGTTAGGTATGTCGCCAGGGACAGTGTCGAAGGTGATGACGGCCTACACAACACACGGGAAAACCACATCGGGGAAGCGGAACAGTGGGCGGAAGAAAAGCATCAGTGACAGGGCACGCCGGGTATTAAAGCGTATTGTCACGCGGAACCGTCGTGCCACTGCGGCGCAAGTGACGGAGGAACTCAATCAGCACCTCCCCCAACCTGTTTCGACAATCACAGTCCGCCGCGAATTACATGACATGAACTTACGGGGTCGTGTTGCACGGGCCAAACCTCTCATCAGGGACCAGAACGCTTTAGCAAGCCGCAAATGGTGCCGCGACCATGCAACTTGGACCGTTGATGACTGGAAACGTGTGGTATGGTCGGATGAGTCACCATTCACCCTATTCCAAACCACTGGCCGTGTTTATGTGTGGAGAACGCCCAAAGAAGCGTATGATCTGCAGTGTCTCCGCCCAACTGTGAAACATGGCGGCGGCACGGTGATGCTGTGGGCCGCAATATCATGGTTTTCATTGGGTCCTGTGGTCACACTTCGCGGACGCATCACTGCCAACGATTATGTCGCAATTTTAGGAGACCACTTGCATCCTATGGTCCGGATGTTGTTCCCGGACAATGACGCCATATTCCAGGATGATAATGCACCCATTCACACAGCTGGAGTTGTTGCAGCGTGGTTTGAGGAACATCGGGATGAAGTTCAACACCTCCCCTGGCCCGCCCAATCCCCAGATCTCAACATAATTGAACATCTGTGGTCCATCTTGGAAACACGACTCCGGCGACGATTTCCACCTCCATCCTCTCTCACAGAACTGGCCGATGCCCTGCACGAGGAATGATGTAATATTCCACTTGCTACCATTCACGACCTCCATGCCTCCATCCCACGTCGCATCAAGGCTGTTCTGAAGGCGAAAGGTGGCCCGACACCATATTAATCTGGTAAGTTGCACTTTCGTTCAGGTGTTTCCATTATTCTGATAAGCATCTGTATGTTTAAGTAGTAGCAAAAGGGTGAGGGAGAGAGAGAGAGAGAGAGAGAAGGGAAGGGTATTGTTGTTGAGGGCAAGAGGGTGTGAGTGGAAAGGAAGTGGGACAGGGGTGGCTGATGAGGGAGCGCAAGTTGTCGCTAGCCTTTAAGCGGCGGAAGTGTAAATCCACCTCTGCTTCTATGTATAATTGTAAATTTTTAAAGTACATTTTCATTCTTGAACACGCCTGGACTCCTGTAGCCAGGGGAGTCCTCCCGAAACCGTTTTCTAGTTGCCTGATTAAGACAAAACAGTCCCTCCCCATGAGGTCTTTTTGTGTTTGTGGTTGGTTTCATGGAGTGTTTGTTTTCTTTCTACCTGAAAAGAAAAAAAATCATTTGCAAGGCTAAAGATCTCATGGGGACTGTTAAGTTCCCTCGTTTACTTTACAGCCTCGTTTACTTTAAAAGAACGTGTTTTCCCTTGCCATTCATCGCCAGCCTCCTTTGTTGTGGTGTTTCAACTCTCCAACTCTCGAGTTTCTCATCCAGTTCAAGAAGCAGAAGACCCAATCTCAAAGCTAAAAGCTAAGGCTTTAGGAAAATGATTCGAAGGTCCCGGGTTTAAGTCCCGGCAGGAGAATGGGTGTTTGTGGATTTTAACGAGATGTAGAGGGTCGCGTCGTGACGGGGCGAAGTCAAAAGTTACTAGACTGGCCCATATAAAATAAAATTTACCAAAGTTTTTTTTAAAATATTAAACATTTTACTTTAATAATTATTGTTCACAGCATACATTTTTGTTACGTAATGAATCTGGGGTACCCCAGACTTCCTCGCGAGCAAACGATCTTGTTGAATACATATGAGCTCATATCACATAAGTTTAACATTTATAAACTTTACTGTTTAAAGTCTCGCCTACTCTAAAGTGAAGGTGGGTCACAAACCGCACGATATTTTGTACTATCGCAAATTACACGGTCAGAAAACGCACGCAATTAGATTCTAAAGGCAGCGAGTGCTCGGAATCCGCGCACGCGCTATAACATGACCAGGCTTCTTACGTAGCACGTGAACTGTAAATACAAGTTAAAAAGCCTTCTCTAGCAGCTCGCCTTCGTGGACAACTAGTCAAGACGTAACCTTCTTGAGTGAAAGGTCCTTGGCTCTAATCTTGCCTAGGACAACACTTTTTTCATTGAAAATGAAGATTAATATGTTTATACCAGGTGTGTAAATATGAAACCGGAATTTGTGCATAGACGGCGTTAGCTGTCACTTTGGTTACCTTAAAACTGCGTCCTTGGCGACATTTGCTTGTTTTGACTGCTGATAACGATTTGCAACTCACAACCAGACAAGTTTCATGTCATAATGTAGTGTTTAATAGCGTTGAACATGGCGCAATTTGTACCTACAAACTACGATATGCGGACAGCATTGATTTTTTGTTACAATTTGAAGAAAACTGCTGCAGAATCGCATCGCATGCTTGTCGAAGCTTACGGTGATCATGCTCTTGGTAAGTGACAGTGCTATGCGTGGTTTACAAAATTTAAAAGTGTCGATTTTGACGTGAGAAACGAAGAACGGGGAAGACCACCTAAAAAGTTTGCAGACTGCGAATTGCAAGCTTTGTTGGATGATGATGACGCTCAAACGCAACAACAACTCGCCGATCAATTAAATGTGACACGAGAAGCAGTTTCCATACGTTTAAAAGCCATGGGCAAGATTCAGAAGGTGGGAAAATGGGTTCCACATGCATTGACTGAACGACAGCAAGAAAAACCGAAAAAACACTTACGAAATTCTGCTCGCCAGGTACAAAAGGAAATCATTTCTCCATCGAATTGTGACTGGTGACGAAAAGTGGATTTATTTCGAGAATCCTAAGCGTAAAAGATCATGGGTAACTCCAGGAGAACCGGCGACATCGACTGCAAGACAAAATCGCTATGGACAGAAGACAATGCTTTGTGTTTGGTGGGATCAGAAGGGAGTGATCTATTATGAACTGATGAAACTTGGCGAAACCGTTAATACCCAACGTTACCGACAACAGATCATCGTTTTTTTATCAAGCTTTGCGTGAAAAACGGCCAGAATACGACCAAAGACAATATAAAGTGATTGTGCTTCACGATAATGCACCCTCCCAGACAGCAAAACCGGTCAAGGAAACGATTGCGACGTTTGGCTGAGAAATCCTTCAGCATGCGGCTTACTCAACAGACTTGGCGCCTTCCGATTTTCACTTATTTGCATCCATGGGACACGCACTTGCTGACCAGCGTTTCACATCTTACGAAAATGGCTTGATGACTGGTTTGCAACACAAGAGGCACACTTTTGGTCTAGCATCCACACATGGCAGAAATGTATCGCTAGCGATGGCCAATACTTCGAATAAAATAGCTCTTAGTATTGTCATCCAATCACTGTGTATTTTCTGTACATAAATTCCGGTTTCATATTTACGCACCTGGTATTTATTATTAATAATTGCTTTCTTGCATATTTCGTACATTATCTTAAATTAGTGACCATGGGAAACTGGAGGTTAGGTAAAGTTAGGTGCGGTCATGTATCTTTACACTTTTTGTTCTCATATACGGCAGAGTTCTTTTCGTCGGAGCAGACAGCCACTTTCTCCATTTCCAAGCCAAGATCCTTGCGCATGCACTGATTCCGAGCACTCGCTGTCTGCAGAGTCTCGTAACACACGGACTCGTATGTCATCCGAGTGACCCGACTTAACGTCGCTGTGCAAAATTTCATCATTGAATGACTTGGAGGAATTAGATTAGGAGACGCCCAAGCTGCCAAATTTTGAAGCTGAAAATGGCCGCCCGTCAATCGTCTAGTGCGGCCATCCGCCATCTTGCGTATGGAAGAAAACCACGAAATCCCTATTGTTTTATGTACACCATACAGATAATATTTTTATGAAATCTATATCATATGTTATTAGACACATTTGTTTTTTAGGCAACGTTTAAATTAACTCCAAGTGCGTCTGAATGAAAAAATCTAGCAGAATAAACACTGCACAATGAAAAATATTGACATCTGTAGCCGTTAACTGCGTAAGACCCCTGGCCACATAGGTAGATGTGCTCATTAAGGAATTCTTCTGCGAACGCGGCCGACACAGCTTTATGAGTTCAAAATCCGTTCAGGGCGTGGATGTTCCTCTTTTTTCTTTACCTCTGACCCAGAGGAAGGCAATGACAAATCACCATTGGTTCACCTTATCCAGAGAAATTCCCAGTCCTTTTAAATTTTTCTTCATTTATTACTTGCATTATCCTCATTATACGTAGATTTAACTTGTATATACATCATTAAAAAGTTCTAAACCAGAAAAAAATTGCCTACACTGTAACTTAGATAAATTAGTTATTAATTCCAGATTAAATTCCGTAAAGGGACTAATAGGTAACATTTTTGGATTTCGTTAATATTGAAAAATGAAAGCATTGCCGTCTCGAATTAATGGAGAGTAAAGCAGAAAGACCAGTGAAAAAGAAGGAATTCTTTACGTTAGCAGAAGGGCGGGAATTAAAATGTGTCCGATAAGGCGACAGCAAGATGCAATCCATGAGACATAATCTGGTTTTAATTAACCCACCTTCGCTTATTCGGCATTATTTTGTGTTTGTGCATGAATTTCCTCCCGTGCGATATCGACTTTATCGAGATGTGCGAGAAGGGATAGCCTCTTAAGTATGTGGGCTGGGCAATCCTTAATGGCCGCTCGCAATGACATTGGCAGTGCGTGGATAAGTACATTGTGATCAATGCAATGAAATCGATGTAAGGAATCTGTGACATCATTGATTGCTCACTTGAAATTAACTTTTGTCAAGCCAGAAGATATTTCAAGTATCAAAAGTATACAGATTATATTAGACATAATGTCGATCTAGCGAAAACGGATTAGTCACTTTGTATTTATTATTAGACGTTTATTAGACGTCAGGATTTGTTTCGTATATTTTTTCTATTATATAAACGTCACTTCTTGCTTAGAGTTGAAATTTTCCTTATTTGGTCAAACATTGATACGGTCAACCTATAAATCACATTATTGAATTGTAATCACATTTAATTTACACGTGAAGGTTTGGTATTATGGTTAAAGAATACAAACATACACAGATAATTTGTCAGTGCTTATAAAATATTGAATACCTCGACATCAAGAGTAACCAAAACTTCCACTGAACATCGAAAGCTGCATAACGAAAAACAATTCTCCAAAGTGAATGAAATATAATGGATACTACTGACATTTCCTTTAGTCAGTTTTCTTTTAATCTATGAGAAAAATTAGAACAATAATCCTTCTATTTACATTCTCGAATTAACATATTGACGGCGGAATGAAAAGCATAGAGAAGCACTTTTAATTGTCTCCATGCCATCAATTTATATCAACATTTTATATTTCGACAGAAGTTTTCTCTAACACTCACCTGTGAAATGTGACATTGAGACCCTTCATATTGTGTCTCTTAATGCATCCAATAGCGACACAACTCATTACCATTTTAAAAATCACAGAAAAGTTTAAAGAATGATATTATTTGCATGCTTGTGAATACAAGACTTCAATTTTATTCCATACGCAATATGGCGTACCGTGATACATACAACCGGGGCGACGGCCATTTTCGGCTTCAACTTATTTTCGAAGTAGGGGTACGTTTGGGCGCCTCCTATTTTAATTCCTCCATGTTGTATGACACCGCGAAATGAGTTAAATTAACGTTGCGATATTTGAGGTTACCAGGAACCATTATGAATGTGACACTAAACAAAAGTCTGTGCTCTGTAAAAAAAACTAATGAAAAATAAAATAAGTCTGCTCTGCTCGTTGATTTCCTTTAGATAATTTGAATTTGAAAATTAAATTAATAGTGACGCAAGCTTTCTGGAATTAGCAATTCCCGCTTGCGTTTACAAAAAAAATATTAAATATTAGGATCAATTTTCAACGCTTAGAACGGATAACCCCAACTCCCGGAAAACCGTAGCAATTTACTTGATAAAATGTGTGTTCTCAGAAAGCAGAATCTATAACAGGCAAAGTTAAACTCAAATTAGATGTCTGTGTTAATAGTGTTAACTAAAGTTTTAAAGAAAATGAAATGAAGTTAAATTTAAATGCTCAGGTATTTAATGTTTCAACCAAGATTATGTGAGTTCTGAACTGCATTACGCCTGCCATCTACCGACCAATTTTACATATCAGTTCCACAAATTCGCTGATCTTTGCACCCAAACCCTAACTTCTGGAACCAGGCAAATGTAACATCGTTGGGGGCTAGTATTTATTTTAGGGTAAAGAAGTTCTTACTTTTAAAAAAGTATGATTTTAAAATATAGAAATATATGAAATTAACAATGGAATCTTGTATTACCACCCGACTTACGTCGCTAAGCAAAATTTAATCATTGTATGACGTCAAGAAATTAGTTAAATTAACGATGCAAGATTTGAGGAGACGATGAATCATTGTGAATTAAAGAAAAGTATTTACAAATTAGATATTTTTAACAGTGTTACACTTTTTTTTATGGAAACCGTTATAACAATAAAGTGCACAGAAATGCATGCACAGAAAGAAATAGACTATAACATTTACCCAGAAATAAATGTCTAAACTTTAATTGTCTGCTACCTTACTACAAGTGGTACTCATTGGCGTCCATCTTGTGGTTTTCAGAGGGGGTCAAGGATAAAGTGACAGTTTTTCTATGATTTAATAAAAGTTATCAACAAGATAACCACTACAATATTTACTAAATTAAGGGCGCAAAAAGAACCTTGTCATAAAGTACATTAAACCTACCTTAAAGTATTTTGGAAGTTGATTGGAAATGCTTAAAAGAGTATAATAGTGTCAATGACTTAGAAAAATTTAAGATATTATTTATGAAATATTTGTCAAATGTGTCCCCCTGCAAAAGAAACTCTGTCCCAAAGTGTCCGTCCTGGTTTACTAAACACGATATTAGGAAGCTCAATGTTAAAACAATTTCTCATATAAAGTCTATACATACAAAATTGAAAATTCAAAACCCTACTATCAGGAATTTGTTCGAGTGCGTAGGGAAGTCAAGAAAGACATAAAAATAGCCTACAAGACCTTTATATCAAATTCTGAAAATATTATCAATAATGATAAAGGTTAACTGTGGAAATTTATTAAAAACAAAACAAAATATCTTCCTTCAAATTCATTAAAATTTCAAGGTCAGATTTGTGTAACAACGAAGAAATAGTTAATACGTTTGCACAGTATTTCCAATCAGTATTTGTATCCTCTTCTCAACCGTTCAGTAATTTTGATAGAAAATCTGAATACTGCCAGTTGATCAAATACATTTAAATGAAATAGAAAAGTCTGTCAAGAAGCTAAAATCCAAAACGACAGTTAGATCTCATGGTATATCCTCGTATGTATTGATAAATTTAAATATTCCCTACTGATTGAATTCAACTTGGCAATAAAAACATGTGTTTTCCCTAACAAATGGAAATCTGATTTAGTTTGTCCTATACCTAAAACAAACAGACAAGAAATTACCAACCGCAGACCTATAGCAATCTTACCAATCTTTGCAAAATTCTCTGAACTGATTTTATGTCAACGAATTATTAATCATTTGAACGCAGTTATCTCAACTGAACAACATGGCTTTGTTTCACAAAAGTCCACGCTAACGAACCTTACAATTGTTACATATTTTATTGAAAACTCGTTGGACAAAGGAAAGCAAGTCGATGTGATTTATATTGACTTTGAAAAGGCAGACAGACTTAATCGCAATGTATTACTAGGTAAATTAAATCACCATCACTTCTCTCTGTCTTTGATTACGTTCATGTGCTCTTATCTAGCTAATCGCAGACGGTCTGTTCTATTTAAGGAACACAAACCTAACGAATATACACCACTGTATCAGGCTCGAATCTTGGACCGTTGTTATTTCTCTCGTTCATTAATGACCTATCGCAATTGTTACCAGATAATGAAAAAGTGCTATTTGCGGATGACCTCAATGATATGCTAAAATTAATTCCGCGAAGATGCCATAAAACTACAGCATAGTTTAGGCAACTTTACTAACTGGTGCGTTATCAATCAACTTGCAATTAATACGAAATTTTATCATTGAGTACAAATAAAACGATTTATAGATTAAATTGTTAAATTCATAAGTCAGGACCGACGGATTTAAAAAATTTTGGTGTCACGTTTGATATGAAATTAACGCTTAACAGCCACATAACAAATATTACAAATGAACCGTTTAAAATTCTAGCATTTGTAATAAGAATGGGAAGAAAATTTAACAACCTTTTTACCTTAAAGAAAATGTACTATGCATATGCTTATTAGAGCAAAGACGTAGCATTTCTGATCTGTTATTTCTTAGGAAAATAATTCAAAATGGCTTAGACAACACAGACTTCGTATCATTGTTACAGTTTCGTGTCCCGTCATTAAAAACTCGCGTAGACAACACTGGTCTCTTCCACTGAAAAAGGCAAGGACAATATAATTATGAAATCGCCAATCTGGAGAATATGTAACTACCTACAATGAAATGTGTAGAACTTCCATCGAATTGGATTTATGTGATATGTCTTCGTCTTCGAACGCATTTAGAAATATTGTAATAAAAATGTCTGTAAATGAGCATATCGACACTCTAATTGGGTTACAAAGCTTGTTGTGTTGACAATAAATATATAAATAAAATAGAATAAGGAAGTACATAAACATTTTATTTTTGTTTTCTATCTTGCATAATATAATTTTCTCCATCGAGCACCCGATCATGCCCCCCTAATTGGCGCCCTCGGAGGGGTACTTATATTCTTTTTAAAGGTTTGAGAAGACAATCAGACAGGGAAATTTGGGCTTGTTCGGAAACACATAACGAAGTTCACGGAATGCAGGATCTTAACCCTGAAAGTTATTTTGGTAAAATTCGTTTTGTTCGTCGTTTCTGAATACTCCAAACCGTTGTCATGGTAACGATAGACATCGACTCGCTTACATATCAAAACAATAAACGAAAATAGAAAGTGTGGTTATAATTGCGGACACAATCTTTAAAATACGAAGCAAGCTTGTTTCTTGGGGAGGTTCTGTGTAAACAATAACGTTACCAGGGGGTGGATTTCGACCTTGGCCGGGCCAGGCTAAAAGTTTCCAGAGGCCTGGTCCGACCAGGCTAATTCCTCCTGTAGTCTGTTATACTTAAATTTTTATTCTCCGGATATAAATTTAAAAAAAATACTTTACAAAATCGGTCGGAATAAAATTTAGATACTGTATCAGCTAAATATTAAAGTTCTTAATACGTGGTTCATCCTTGGTTCATCATAGTGCATAAGCTTTCAGAAGCATTGTCAAGTCAGCTAGCTTCGTGCATACCCAGGGTTTCTTTCAAAATGTTGTTAATTGTTACTATTTAGTTGAACTGATACTAACTACATTTCTCGAGGGGCTCGAATCTTCCCTCCCACCATGCGCCCGCCCATGTTTGGACAGGAAATTAGCTTTGGATAAACTAGCAAAATACTATGGGCAGTGTTGTTAGATGTACAGATAAATGACTACCATTTTTATGATTTCTAATTCAGTAGGCCTTTGTAAAACTTATTGATGCTGGAACCCCGTAAATGCATTTTCTCTTTTCTCCCTCCTTCAACCACACTTGCTTCTCAGTGTGATTGGAAATTACCGCTTGTTGCCTTGAAGGAGATGACAGTCATCTGGTAATCTGCAAGGGACAGAGGAAAGATATAAGTCTGCCAAATAGTAAATGGTATTCGAACTATTATTGGGATTTTTTATTTTTTTTTATTTTTGAAAAGCTGAAATACAAACGATCTTTCTTCTTCGTTCCTTCTTTCTGTCTTTAGATTTCTTTATTTTTTCAAGCACACGCGGATCAATGAATGGGCGCCTTTGGTTGCTGGTCGAAATCTTACCCAACATGACCGTGAGAAACGAAAAAATTATAGACATTCCCTTTCATTGTACCTTATTGTACCAAGTGTATCTTCATCGCAGCTCTGTCTTGGATAAAAGAAGTTCATTTGTCTCCATTTCAATAAACACGGTGACCCAAGTCCCCAGGTCTCCGCTTTTCAGCTCTTTTCGGAAAAGATAAAGTGGAACAAAATATGCAGTGCTCTGGCAATTAAACATTCAGTAGTCAAATAAAACAGGCCACGTTCATTGAATTTTGCCTGAAATAAAATGTGCAATATTTCCATTATTTTGTCTTTTAAGTTTCGACGCATTTGGTATTAAAAGTTGAAGTTTGTTTGCTGTCGTGCGGCTGTGAATAATTGCCCGTGTTTTTTTTAACTTTATTTTACTGTATTTGTGCATGTGTGTATATATCGTGCGTGATAATTACCTAGGCTGAGTGTATGATAATTTTCAAATTGCCTGATTGAGGTTTTCGTCAGAAATCTGACTAAGCACGGCATCAATTTTGATTCAGAAACATGTTTGGTAGGTCAGACAATTTATT
>JAGDQP010035674.1:2720-19459 GCA_022664845.1 Lepisma saccharinum
ACAAGACAACTGCTGTGCCTCCTCGTGAAATAGTACACTAATTTACGTGGCTCCACAAGTACGCGCGTTTGTGGTCGTCACGTTGAAGCCCGCCGCGATTGTCTGTATCGTTTCGAGAAATGTCTCTGAACGTGCAGCTCGGTCCCGCACAGCGCCACACACTTTGTTCTAGATCGTTTTAATAATTGCCCAAGTCTATAATATCGAACACTGTTGGGACGTTCTTGAACATCAGTCTTCTAGGCAGCACCCTCGCACATGTGCTCCAGTTTCTGTTTCTCACTACTAAATTGTCACAAATCACAATCTTCCACTTTTCACTTCCTTCTGCATCAAACACCAAAACAGAAAACGTCTGTCCATAACCGTCACTTCAAAACCTCTGTCTTCCCTCGCTTTTCTCCCGCTTGACCCCTTTTTCTTCTTTCTTTCAGCTCCTCTTTACCAAGCCTCTGCAGGAAAGAATGGTGCTGTCATAAAAATTATTTTACCTGGTAGTCAAGCGGCCACGTGTCCGAGAAACAAAAGGGAACCAATTCGTCTCAAAAACAGATGGCAGAGTTGCCAATTGCTACAAAGTTTGTCCAAATCATACAAGCTGTTATAGAATGGCGCCCGAACGAAGGGACTAAGTGGAATGAGATGTCAGTTAAGAATTCTGGAAGTTTATACAAGTGGCTGTTAGCGCGCGAAATTGTCACAGAGAACGAAAATGACCGGAGTCGGAACACAAAACGAACCAGTTCCAGGCTAGATCGGAGAAGGCACAGGTGAATAATATAATTGTTCCATGCTTTTCATTGCGGTACACGGTTCAGTTCATGTTCTTTTGTTAGCGTCCACAGGGCACTGTTATCTTTCACAGGTAAAACAAAACGTAACACCTAACAAACATCTAACAGGTTATTTTCAGTACTTATTTTACAGAAGGGCGAGTCTACAATTTCACCTACATATGAACTTGTATTTAAAAAAATGGGCGAATATCTTGACCAATACAGTAATAATTACAGACATGATGGTACAATTTAATACAATATAACAGTACAAACGTTTTAACTAATTAATGTTGTGTACTTGTCCTAGTTGTGTAAAATGATCTTAACGTCTACTAAAACAGAACACTAATACTTCTATTTAACTCTTATACCTTGATTAAAATCTTTTGTCCTGAACATAGAAGTTAAATGGGTGAATTAGATTAACACTTTGGTATGAATACTCATAATCGTGGAAACATGCACATATAATTCCTTACAAGTGAATTGATCAAGGTATTTGTGAGGTCGTCGACTGTGGTAACCTAAGCTACCATTTGGATATTATTATCACCATATTTTTGGTTACCATAGTATTAATTATTAGCTCCTTCTACATTTTCCATCATAACATACAAGTCAAATTCGTTATAATCTAAGGTGGTTTACTTCAAACTAACAGCTATTTGAAATTATCTACTAATCGTACATATCACTTAACCCCTGCTCTAATTATAATTTCACATCTCGTGTGCATATCACCCCTTTACACGTTTTTGATATACAAGCGATAAAGAGCGACTATACATATAACAATCTATGCCTGTAGACTGACTCTGTCCTGATGAAGTATAAAAATATATGAAGAATAAACACACATAATGACGTATAAGAAATTGAAACAAATAATCAATATATTACTGACTAATCCTGCCGAAACATTTTGTTCATAAATGGTTTACAAATATTGTAACCGAGTCCGTCAATTACTATTTTTAATGTCTTTCATAAACTGTTCTTTTATGGTTAACGATGTCCTTCACCCAATAGCTCTTGTACCTCATTTTAAAGATGTGCCACGATACAGTGAGTCCAAATGAGGAACGTAAATATCACACCAAGACTCTGCACTCAAACAATATTAAGTTAGACAATCCGCTCAAATTCATATAGGAGCAATGCTTACAATTCATCAAACAAAGAACACACAACTGTCACATATAATGCATTAATATTTCTGCTACAAATACACTGAAACGTAATACTACTAAACACTGACACACTACAATGTTCAATTTCCACATATTCAACTCCTTTACAGCACTCTAACTTAAAACACCTATGCACGAACAAATAATTGTAAAATCTTACTTAAAACTACAAAAATCAACTGAAAATAGAAAAAAACATTCAAGGTGGGTGAGAAACAGTTTTTCATAGACAAAATATCAGTTTGCGCTTAACGTCACGAAAACGAAGCTACCGATCCCCGTGCTCTAAAATCAAAAGAAAAGGTGTCTGTAAATATAGAGTAACATTCATTAGGATCATAAAATCATACTACATTGAGATATTGGTCTAAATAAAAGATCAGTATTTCACCATATTATAATAGATTGTGTTTTATTAACAAAGAGTTTTGCAATTTGAAATTATATGCAAAGATTAGTAAGGGATTGAACCAGGGTCCTTACCATTCATCTTCTCTGAGACTCTATATCGTAGGTTGGACGAAATTAACGAATGCTATTTTAATATTTGTAGGATTCACTAATCCATTATCCCTATATTTCCTGACGATAAAATCCTGCGTGGATTCAAGCAGTTTTTTCATTAACAAGCCACTTATTTCTTCATCCGCTGCATCGAAAGTATTGGTTGTATCCTCTGCTCTTTCCTGATGAAAGAAATTTACGACGATCTCTTCACGATTTGCTTTATCTATTTGGTTTGGCACATCTACACAGGCTCCTGACATCTCCGTAGGGAAATTGCCATTCTGAGATTCACCAGTCTTGCATTTCTCATCGATCCGTATAGGAGACGACGGAGAAACGTGCTTTTCCGCTAACGCCTTCCACATACTTCGGGTTGCTTGTGTGGGATTCCACAATTTGCAACGGTCTATTGACTGTAGTCCCAGGGTTCTATCTGTTAAAGGATCGCTGAGTTCTACTACCCTTTCACCTATTTTTCTCCTGCAAATATAAGGACCGCGATACAATTCGAACCACTTTTTGATTTTTCCTTCCAAGAGATTGCCTAGGTTGTATTGCCTAAGGAATACCAAATCTCCTTCGTTTATGATCTTTCTCCTGGTGTCGTTTTGATTGTGTTTCTCATTTCGTTTTCGAATGATTTCCTTGCGCCTGAGATCTGCCATCAATAACTTGTTATTCCAATTTACACCGTCCTCTGTCGTAATTTCTTCGTTCGTGGACAGCTTCAGATGTTCAAATAGAGGGCACGACGAATCGATGTTGAGCATTAATGAGGCGGGTGGTACTCCCAAACTTTCAGTAATAGAATAATTGATCAAGAGAACAATTTCTACCAAAAACTTGGGCCATTCGTTATGTTTGTCTTTACAAGAAACTCTCCAAAGTCTTGTAAATTCTCTATGAATCCTCTCCACTGGGCTGGAACTATAATGGTATGGAGTCACGTAGTGCACCTTAATGTTGTACTTTTGCATGGCCTCCTTGAACTGTTTCGACACGAAACATGGTCCGTTGTCGCACATAATTGACTTAGGTACTCCTAAATGAGTAAAGTACAACTCGAGGCACTTCAACACTGCCCCTGTCGTAGCACTTCTAATTGGGTAGGCAACGACAAATCGAGAAAACACATCCAAGCATGAGAAGACGTAATTATATCGTTGTTTTGACGTAGGCAATTTTCCAATTAAATCAATAGAGAGAATATCCCTCGTACTCTTTGCTTGAATTGTTTGCAAAATGCTCGAAGGCGGATGCATATCGGGTTTCGTCTTCATGCATGTCGTACAGTCCTTAATATAATCTCTTATATCTCTTCGCATATTTTGCCAGATGAATTGCTCAATATAAAAGAATACGTTTTCTTGAATCCAAAATGTCCTCTTTTATCATGCATTTGGTACAAAATTTTGTTAACCAATTTAGGTGGCGTTAAAATACGCCATTTATCCTTGAAATGGTAATCTCTAGCTAACAGCACAGATTGATCAAGTTTATACATTTCTTGTAGAATTCTTCCGTTGCGACTTTCATCAGGATTTTCCAAATTTTCGATGATTCTACAGAGTTTGGGATCCTCTTTCTGCAACTTCGATAAATCTTCACATGAAAAAGTTTCTAACCAATCCGGTAAAAGCTGAAAAGTGTGGACAATAATCTCTTTCTTTCCTTCTTCATGTTGCAACGTAACAGAGCGTCCGCAGCGGTATTACTGGATCCTTTGATGTAAATCACTTCGATCTCTACATCCTGTAATTCTACGTTCCACCTGTACAGCCTGGAATTCCAATTTTTTATTTTTTGGAAATAAACTAAAGCCTGGTGATCCGTATACACAGTGACTTTATGACCTTAAAAAATATTTCGCCATTTACGAATTGCATGCAACATCGACAAACATACCAACTCCGTGATGGTATAACAAGTCTCGCACGGTTTCAGGGAACATCCTGAAAAACCGATGACATGCTTCTGGCCCTCATATTCTTGATAAACTATCGCAGCAATGCCAAGCATTGATGCATCCACCACTAGGCAATAATCTTGATCTAATCTTGGATGTTCGAGCATGACGTTCCGACATAATTGATCCTTTAGTTCTTGAAAGCAGTGTTCGTGAACATCCTCCCATTGCCATTTCTTCCCCTTTTTGAGTAGCTCGAATAATGCAGCAGCCTTTCGGGAAAAGTCATATACGAATCTCTTCGACCAATTAAATAATCCTAACACTCTTTGTAGCGTTTTCCCATTCTTCGGTCTAGGAATATTCTGGATAATTTCTATATGATGTGGATCCTTATAAATTCCTTCGGGAAATACCACAAATCCAAGAAATACACATTTGGCTGCAGCGAACGAACTCTTGTGCAAATTAATGGTCATGTTACTTGAAATACTCTTTTAATGTTGAAATACTCTTTGAGATCGAGATGTTTCTCGTATGTTTGACCTGGAATGTAGATGTCGTCTATGTATGAAATTATTTCTTCCACAATCTGAGGACCAAATACTAGCTGTAAAGCGACCATCAAGGCAGCCCCTCCACTTTTGTACTCGAACGGAATTCTCGTCATTTGATACATCTGCCCTTCAAAAGGAAAGGCAGTATACTCTGTACTAGACTTTGTTTTCGGCACCTGACTGTAACTGGATACCAGATCGATCGAAGTAGCGTGAGAAATCCCATGAAACTTGGCAAAAAGGTCATCAATCTTCTCTACTTTCAGCTGTTTTAATTTTACGAATTTATTCAGTTCCGTCAGTTCTAAAACGCATCTTATCTCTCCTGGTTGTTTCTTCTTAACGACCATAAGAGGACAATGGTGCCGCGAAATCGAAGGCTCAATCACTCCTAAATTTAACCATTGTTTTATTTGCTGGCGTACTTGGTCACGATACACAAAAGGAACAGGATATGCCTGCTTAACAATAGAATCATTCGTATTAACGTCAATTTCATACTCTAACTTGTTACATTTTCCTGGAAGGTTGGTGAAAAGTGGCCGATATTCCATCAATAACTGATACAACTGTTCCTTTTGAATTCCATCTAATGAAGTCCGGGATACTACTTCGCGAATTTCACCTACAGTAGCATATTTCTTTTCAAAGTTTGCCATTCCCTTAACATTAAATACTGGAATGCATTGTTTTTCGATGTCTTCAGTCACCGAGCGGATGGTATCTTCAAGTAGTGTTTCACGAAAATACTGGTCCTGGATTTGAACAATGTTGATTCTTTTCTGATGGGTATTATTATTAACATTATGAGCGGCATGTCTACCGTCGTTATAAGCTTCACCAACCTGTCTTTTCTCATCTTCCCACTCTTCTAATAGTTGTATCTCAATTTTCCTACATTCCCTTAGACTGCATTTCGATTCGTCGAAACCTAAATTCATTATGTTAGCAGAGCATTCGCACTCCTCAGTATCATCCATGTAAGAATACTTTGTCTCATCCTCATCTAAAATGCCGGAACAATTCACAACAGGATTCACATGATCTCCTGACAAAATAACCTAATTAACTACACATAATTTCTCTTCTGAATATTCATCTACCATGGGAACCTGTACATTAATTTCATTATGTTGGAGGTGAACCTCGTTGGTTGCAAACCACAATGTAGCGTTAGTGGCTTTCATGAAATCTCTGCCGCAAAGGATGTCGTTATTCAGATCTACTACCACATAAAAAGGGTAATTGATATTCATTTCCTTTACCCGAAGAGGTATGACCGTTTCTCCCTTTACTGCCTTTTTCCTTGTACCTGTAAAATCTACCAATACTATGTTGCTCACATGTTTCAATCTCGCCGATGACACAAGTGCGCTCATATGTTTCCAGTACTTATAATTTAAGAGACTAGTTCCCGCGCCGGAATCAAACAATGCCTTCGTCTTATGACCCAGAACTTCAACTTCGACAAGGCTGGAAGGAACATCTGTCGCTCTTATCTTATCTTCATTTTCATTTCCCTCTATGATATCCTCATCAGAATTATAATCCCATGTATTAAAGTTAATTCTGGAATAATTAACGCGAAAAACTCTCAATTTGGACTCCGCACTATTCAAATTCTTATCCTCCATACTTAAATCTTATCTTTCCGTATTAATTAGCGATTTGTCATTAACCACAACGTTGTTCCAAAAGTCCTCGTTAGCGTCCACATATTCCATATTATACATATCGTTTCGCAGCGCATATTGATCACCCATCACATTGCATGAATCACTTAAGTGATTCATGAGCTTATCCCGTTTTTTGGACTACGTTGAGATGGATTATCCTTGTGGTGGTTATCATAAGACGTGTTCGAAAACCTTGAATCTTTCCCCTATTTGCATCAAAACCGCGCCATCCCTGGGCATTCTTCTCGTCATTTAGTGGATATTTACCAAACCTGCCGACATTTCCTCTATCTTCGTATCTCTTCCTTGATGAATTTCCTTCCTGAAATCTCTGGCGGCGATAAGAATTAAACCATCTTCTCGGCGGGCCTGCATTTTTGAACCGTATCCATTGTCCTCATTTCTTCGAATCGCCTCATCAAAGTCTTTGTTATAATTATCGTGCTGATTTCTTATACGAGCGCATGATGGTAGTCCTCCATCTTCCCCACCGGTGGCCTCATCCCCTCTTTCGTTATCAGCATTTTGAAATCTGCTATCACGGTCATGGCGATTACCATATTGTCTATATTCCCATTTTCCTGGCTCGCGATATTTATCACTTTCACGTTCATCACACTTTGACACATGGTTAACTGGAAAGGACCTCGGGTTACTGTAACCATCATTTCTCCTCTTATCCCCGAAGTCGGTGAATCGACGCTTATCCGACGTATTATACACTAGCTCCAATCTTCGGATAACTTCGATCAAATCAGAAAGGTTAGAAATTCTAGTCGTGGCTAACTGTCGCTGATAAGAGCTGGGTAAGGAGTTAATCAAAGAATGACATAACATTCCATCAGGCGTAATATTATCCAGATCTCTCATTGAATTATATTTGTCCGTTACGAATTTCTCGACGGAACTGTGGATCTTGGGATTGAATGCCTGATTCCCAATCATCGCCAATTTAGTACTTAGCCAATTCTCAGAGCAATAATGCTGGATAAATGCATCCTAAAATCCTCGTAACAGACAAACCTTCCCCTGTTTGACGTGAACCAACTTTTTGCTCCTCCCATCATTAGAAATGGCAACACTTTGATCCATTGATTTTTAGGTAAAGCCGCTAGCCTAGCTTGCTCTTCGAATTGTCTGAAAAAACTATTAGCAGACAGATTATCATCATCAGAGAACTTTGTGAAAGCTTTTAATTCGGCCAACTTAACTCGGATCGGCTTCTCGTTAATTTTCTCCTGTGTTCCGCGTCTTTCTCCATATTCTCCATCTACTTCGTACTCCGAACTATCACCCTTTCTCTCGTTACTTTTCTTTCCATCATGTCTATTATACGGCCTCTTAAGTATTCGTGCTCTTGTTTCGTGAATCCGGTTCTCATATCGCTTTCTGGAAACTGATTCATGATTATAACCACTGTCGTCCAAATCTTCTTGATTTCGATAGTTTGTGGTACAGTTCATCTGATGTCTCCTCACATCCACTCTAGGAATTACGTCGATGACCCCATCTGAGTCCTCTGCACTTACATCAGATGATCTTACCTTTTCTGCCGATCGCTCTTCATTTTTGTAATCTTGAAATGACCTGGCTGCGACATCACGTATCGTACCCTTACCACTTGCGATCGTCTCTAGCTTTCGAACTCTTCGCTTCATGTCTTAGAATGCGCTGTATAAATTCTTAGTATTTTCTGTTGCCTGATAAACCTTTCAAAATCTTCACCTTGCTTGTTCTTTAATTCTTCATATTGATCATTTGTTTCTTCAGCAAATCTCTGCAAACCGCTTTCCATTCCTTCAAGCCATTCCGCCAGGCGAGTATAATCAACTATATTATCGGCCGCTCGGTTTGTAAGAACTGCCACATCTTGTAACCTGTGCTCCCTTTCATCCAAAGCACAAATTCTTCTTTCATGATCTTCTCTATTTCTTTAAAACATCGCATTTCTGTCTTCCATCTCACCCAATTTCTTCTCGCAATCACTGATTCTGCCACTCTGCCCTCTCAACTCAACATCACGATCACAAATTTCTTTCTCCAACTTACTCTTAACCTCATCTGCTTTATTTTTTAATTCCTGACTATTCTGCTTCCATTCTCCAGAAACTTTGCCGATTTCTTGATTAAATTCACTTCTCAACTGCTCTAGCCAATCGTTTAAGTTTCGAGTCAATTCTTCTCTTGTTGACTTCAACTGGTTGCTCATGTCTTTCAGCTTGTTATTAAAATCCTTGGAGTTCTGGTTACATTGTATGGACACTTCGGTAACCGTTTGATTTATCTCCTTTACTGTTGCGCCAAGCTGGTGGACATCCCCTGCTACGTTGTTTATCTTTTGCTGAACTTGATTGATGTTCTGCATCACTTCCTTCTGTACGTTATCCATTTTTGAATTTAGATCTTGGTTAGTTTTCTCACCTTGCTGCATAACTTCCTTCATCTGGTCTCCCAATCGCTGTAACTCATCCTTCGTTTCCTTCGCGTTTCTATCTCTCTCTGCTTCCAGTTTTTCCAAACGTTTTTCTACTTTTGCTCTTAACTGATCCATACTGACTCGCATCTCGGTACTGTTCTCCGTAATTGTCTTTTCTAGCCCCTGAGAAAGATCATTTTGAGTTTCCTCTATTCTCTTTTGCCGGGTGTCAAATTCTCTCCTCAAAGATCTTAATCTGATAATCAATTTTTGAAGTCCGCTTTTCAAACAATTCTTGAATAGTTGAGGCTTCTGTCTACTGCGCCTCTGCGTCTTCCGCCACTTTCCTATGCGACATGTCTATTTTAAAGTTTAATCAGCTCCAAAAACAAAAACGGAGAGTTCAGAGCAACTCGATATTGCCTTTTTGTTATTCACAGTAAAACAGTGACAGGCACAAGCCTCGCGATGCGCTGAGCTCTTTACAACTCACTCTCACTCAAAATCGTATTTTAACAGATTACACTAATATCCAAAATAAGCTAATCAGGAACTTAATTCATTAAAATTACACATACCCTCAAGAAAGTAAAATATCTCTCTCACGAATCCCCGAAGAAAACTCACGCACGTTTACTAGAAATCTCCAAATCGTTCAAGGTCACTATGCCAAAACAAACATACTAGCCTCTGAATGACGCACGTACATAAATCTAATAATAACAGGCGGGAAATGTTCCCAATTGGCTATATTTATCCGGAACTCAAATAACTCCAACACAAAATTTCCGTCACACACACCCTTTAGCTATATCGTGATAGCTGTCATACGCAATTTATAATCTCTGGTATTATGAAAATAAAAATATTAAACAAAATCCAAGTACATTACATACAAACACGCGGAAAATCGCTATATCTAAAAAATCTCCGGTTGTAGCAACACTGAACTAGACACATACATACGCAAAAATATCCAAAGGTATTAAAATAAATGGTCACCTACCTTGAGACACACTCGTCATACAAATTAAATAGCAATCATAAAGAAAACTCGGGAAATTTCTTAGAATTCTTTTATTTCTGATACAATATATAAAACGATAGTCTGTCTCCCACGTGCCGACGTGAAGCACAAATATCGTACTGGATGGTGAATCAGCTGCTACTTTCCGTGTGAGAAGGCCAGACTTTTCTGAACATATCCACTCCAAATTCCCCCAGCGATAACGACTTCTTGAATATTCGTTACACTAAACTCGTACACTTCCGCACTAATATTTACGTTATTTCCACAAAAGATCAACGCTCACTATAACACTTCGCCTGGTAACAAGTACGAACAAGTACAAGTATCAATTCGTATTATTGATATCGTTCTTGTATGAACTTGATCATAGATTCGATCGTAGCGTGTTGATTTTTGTATCGTTTGTATCTATAAGCATTGTAGTGTATTTCTTGATAATATTGTTTCTAAAGTGTTGCTATTATCTTTTTGATTCATATTACCTCGATATCAGAAGGAATGATTCCAAAATTCCAATTTTCAGCTTTGTTCGTGAGCACGTTTTTTGGGTTGATTGACGGCAGTAGGCATCGAGACCATTACCTTTTATCTTCGAGTATATTCGTGGGATTGATTCAGTACTTAGTATACGTTTACTTCGTCGAGTTCTTGGTTGATTCCTATTTCTGGATCGTGGATTTATTTCGTGGAAGCGCGAAAACCACAAGAGGGAAGGATAGGAATCAAAGTGATAAATTTGAAATACCGAGTTGGATACATTGATTATCCGGAATTCCAGTGTAATTATTTGTGTGTTAGTTCTATATTTATTTAATAGTGTATTTATCGTGTATATTTGGATATGTCATCATTTCTATGATTCGTTCAATCGATCTGTTATGTCTGATTACAACCTATAGTGCGATAGTTTCCATTTGTATGAAAATTGTGAAGTTCTGTGAATCTGACCAAATTATTAGATCACATTATATTTTTATGGAAAATGAATTCTAGTTTTGTTTTTGCAGTTAATATTCAACTTTCTTACCAATCCTATAGTGGAAGCTTTAATTGTGGAGTCCCTTAAAGGATCCTCCCCTTTGTATCAACTACTCTTTTCGGCTATTTTTATTATAGTGAGTTACGGGATATTTTCTGTGAGAGGATATTTTCCTCGAACCGGAAATAACTGGTGACTTGTGGTGGTAGATGTGGCTGCCAGGGGAAGAGTTGTTGCACAATTCACAAGTAATTATATTAGAGCTAAGTTCAGGGTACGTAGATTAAGAGTCCAGTGTATGTATTTCCTTAAGTGGTTTATCACGGTATCGTACTTGAGCTTATTTCATCTACTGTGGGAAAAAGTAAGAGGGTTGATTCAGCGAATGAATATCAAAAGTAGTCTTTATTTTGGTGTCATGGGTTTGCAAGCTACGAAAGAGAAGTTGTATAATCGTTTATTTCTTTGTTTTCTGCTTTCTATATTTTGTATTATAAGCTTTGTAATGGATAGAAGTGCAGGAAGTAGCTATTTACCGCTAATGCGATCGCCAGTTAGAATAAATGATGTTAGGTATCGTAACATTGAATATGTTGAGCCAAGTTTAGTTTCTAGCAATAATTTAGAATTGTTGGCAGCTGCCGCTCAACAAGAAAGATTTCGTCATGACCAGGTTGTTTTAAATCATGGTGTTTTCAATGCACGTGAAACGGCTGTTAATGAATTTGATACAGCATGTAGTATGAGAGACGCATTTGAAGGTCAAGTTGAGTCCGAGTTTCAGGATGATGTTAGTCCTTATAGAAACATTCGTAGAACGTTTGATAAGGCTGTAGAAACTGAATTGACCTCCGAGGCAACGGTATGTGAGCGATCCACACAAGAGAGTCCAAGTTTTGGACACATGCCAATTTCTTTCGTAGAGAGAGAGAGAGGCGAAAAGAGTAGCAATACTTATGTTAGTCAAGGTCGTTTTTGCAGACCAGAGGAAACGTTGATATGCAAGGTGTTACAGGTACACGTGATGTTCCTCCAGGTTTCGAAGCACGAGGAACGAGAAAAGTGTTCTCGAATTCAGACAAGTTACTAGACAGTGCCATGAGTCATGCCTTTGAAATGTATTTGCGTAGCATACCCATGTGCAATGGTCAGAATGATTATGATCTTTTCCTTTTCTTAGTAGCCGTATATAAAATTTATGTTAAGGAAATCTTTCCCGTCGAAGCTTTGTTCATGGCTGTTTTGGGGAAAACAAGAGGTGAATTAAATTCTGAATTGCTTAATCTGATTTCTTCAGAAACAGAATGGTTAATTATATGTCGTAAATTAATGAGCAGATTTTGTTCGTCTTTGAGTATTAGGGATTTGAACAATGTTTTTATGACCCGAGTACAAAGTCGCCATGAGTCGCTATCTGAGTACAAGAATGTCATTATAGATGTTACACAGTTTTATATGGGCGAAGGGATGAGAATATTTGTATTGATATTATCATGACTGGTATGAATCCCAGTGTTAGATTCGAATTGTTTAAATTTTCTCTCCCTGAAACATTGGATAAATTGAAAGAGGTACTATTAGGTTACGAGGTTGTTCAAAAATCTAAAACTAAATGCGAGCTCCTTTCCAAATCGGTGCAGTTATTTGGTGAGAATACGGTGCAATGTTATTTTTGCATGGGACCTCATTTGCAGAAAGACTGTGTGGAGTTTAAGAAGAGTCATGTCCCTCGGCGAGCACTTTCGGGAGGTCACTTTGAAAACAGAAGAAGTCGTGTTTCCAATGAAATGAACAGAACTGAATCTCATAGTAATGAATCAACAAACCGTGTGAAGTGCGAAAACCCCGTAGCTGCGTTTACGAGAGTGTCTATATATGGGAAGACGTACCAAGCTGCAATTGATACGTGTTCTTCCATTTCCATTTGTTCGCAGAAGTTAATTATTGAATTGGAGAGAACTAACAAATTAGATTTTCGTCAGGGATTCTTCCAAGGTGTTGGAGTAGAAGACCAACACGTAACCTTGAACAAGTGTGTATTTTTGCCCATTACTTTCGGCAAAATCAAACTTTATCACAAGTTCTTTATAGCAAAGAAACTGAATACTGATGTCCTGGTTGGAATTGATTTCCAAGAAGCGAATCAGTGTAGTGTTGATCTACCCCAAAGAAAGTTTTTCATTTTGAACAGAAAATATAGTGTAACCATAAACTTGCAAGATTATGTTCCATTAGTGCAAACAGAGACTACTGCTTGTCATGTTAATTTCAGGAATGTTCGCAGAGTCAATTGGTTTATTGAACAGGAGTCGAGTTTTACCCCAGGATCGACCATGATGAATGTGCAGAATGGTACCAATGAAAATGAAGAAGAAGAAGACAGCTGCTATATGGAGTCAACATCCGGAATGGATTATGCTCAAGAGTTTGGTGCAGTTAATGGAGCTGAGGAAGATGGGAATGAAGAAGTGGCGGAAGCGGATCCAACTTGGTCCCAGAGGAATCCTCAACTTAACAACTATGTTCAAAGGTTAGTAGAAGACTATAGTGATATATTTACGGATAAACCAGGAATTGTTTCGGGATATGAACTAGATCTGAAAGTTCCTGTGAGATTAAAACCGTATCCGATGACACGAGCCGATAGGGATGCTTTCGACCCTATTCTGGACGATTGGATCAAGCATGGTCGGGTGGAGAAGAGTCAGAGTAGCTGGGCTTCTCCTTGTTTTCTAGTCAAGAACAAAAATAAGATCAGAGCCGTGATTAACTTCTCCCAAGTGAACAATCGAGTTATGCATATTGTACAGCCTATTCCTAACATTGAGGATGTGTTGTCCTACTTGAGTGAAGGTTCCATTTACAGCGTTTTGGATGTTACACAGGCCTATTTACAGATAAAGTTAACGGAAAGGTCACGTCCGTACACTGCCTTTCTAACACATAGAGGACTTTACCAATATTGCGAAATTTTCTAACCTGAACAAAGTAAAAGTTATATCAACTGCATTTGATTTTCAATGCATCTATTTAATCTTTAAAAGTAGCAAGTATATAGAAAATACCGCCACAAAGAGAAAGTGACCAGCCCCTTCAACACATGGCAACGAAGAAACACAATGGTCCATGGTAGAAGAAAGTAATACATATGCTGACATAGATAAGTAATGTGATACCCCAATCAGAACACGCTATTGCATAAATAAGAAACGCAATTACGATCAAAGTCAACTTTCTTTTCCGTTTGTAGAAGCTAACAGTGATTTTGAATGAAGACTCCATGTTTCCTATGGAATTGCGTCATAATATTGAATCCAAGCATTTCGAGTACAGAAATATAGGTCTCAATTACTTTTGCGCGCAAACGTAATGAATTAACAGACCCAAAATTATTTAGGCATCTCATATTGCAAATGAGAAGGCAACTGAAGCGTCTTATATTCTCAGCTACCCAATACCTCAAGCTGAGTCACTAATTAAATCCTGTGCTGTTGACTTGGTTAAGTATGTATTCGACGAAAATTCGGCGAAACAAATATCTTTCGTTCGTCTCTCGAACGACACAGTGTCTCGACACATTAAAGATCTACCAGCTAATATTAAGAATGAGCTAATCCGTCCTCCCAAGTTCCGTAATCTCTCTATCCAGATGAATAAATCTACCGAAGTAATAGGACTGGTAGCACTTCTTGTATTTGTGCGATATGTTTATCAAAATTCACTGGACGAATTTAAATTTTTGGGCGAACCATTGCCATGCAAAGCGTAGGAGGTGAAATATATTAACTCCTAAATATTTTTTTTAAGAAGATGGCATATCGTGGGATTAGTGTTACTCACGAGACGAGACGAGTCAAAGATATGTCTATGGAAAAAAATACGAGAAATTTTCGAGACGAGACAGCCCCAATTTCGTCTCGTGGGCAACACTACGTGGGATATAGATATTGACGTATACACAGACAGTACGACTGCAATTGTTGGAAAATGTGCAGGTTGCAAAAATGTTATTGTTACGAATCAAATTGGTTGTAAAAGCTCAAGCAATTGCCATTGCTTCCTTCACTGGCATGCAATACTTAAAACTGTTGTTGACGAAGTTGTGAAAACAGTCACTTTTATAAAATCTAGATAGCTGAATACACGGCTATTCAAGATTTTATTCAAAGATGAGGAGTGTTCGCACATTCGATGACCTATGGTTGATTAAGTGTTCATATTTAGCGAATGTATTCTAAGAAAGCAATGAAGGTAATATAGCTCTTCAAGGAAAGAACACAACTGTTTTCACAGAAACTAAAAAAAAGTTTGCATTCAAAGAAAGTTACAGTTCTGTGTTCACGTGTTCCTGACGCTAATTTGATAGTTACAACACTGAGTGATTTCCCCGAAGAGCACAAAGAAAACACTCATGAATTTGACGTTTCCACAGAAATTATCCAGCAGCTGAAAGAAATCAGTGAAGCCTTCACACAGTAATGTCCAAAAGAAACAATTCGTTTCACGTTAAAGTCAAGCTTTCCATTCTAAATGCAAAAGACAATCTCATCGATGTGATATGTGACTTATCAGAAAGGTCCGTTTTTAGTACATTACCAATGCAAAAATATATTATCAAGCCACAATACCTAAATTTGGCACAGGAATTTCCCTTTGTTAGTACGTATATCTGTGAGACTAGTTTTGCAACTTCGTTTCCACAAAATTGGAGTACTGCAACAGACTAGGTGCTGAGCCTGACATGCGACCGTAACTCTCTTCCATAAAGCCAACTTGGTATGAGGAAACAACTACATTTCTTGTATTGAGGTGAATAAATCAATATTTTTGTGTTAGGCAAAGTTGTCGTGCATTTTTATATTTTCTTTATTCTTTGATTTTTATTCTTTTGCTAGAATATTGGGAAAAACTGAAAGTGTTGCTTTTACTATTGATTGAAATCAATTTCTCTCAGTAGTTAACTTCCCCACTGGATACGTATTCTTCTTTTCAATTTTCTCTTCTGGGCTTAATATGCAAATTTAGTGTAAGTCCGTCACATCTGAAACATCATGTCCCTCCGTGATTATTCTACCGAGTCCAGGGATTAAGATGTAGTCATCAGGGAGTTAATTATGATACCATCTCGGCATTCTACTGAGGAAATCCCTGATAAACCTCAGTCAGAATTACTGACAGCAGGGCCGAACTCGAGTGCCTCCCCATTGCTGGGCTGGAGTCCCCTACGTTACCAACTGGACCATAAATTTGGGTCATTGACCCGTATGCGAATAGAATCTTACATATTGTACATAAAACCGGGCCTAGCAAAATAATTATGTTGGGGCTCCGCAGAATAGTATTTGCATTAAAAGTATCAAACTTGATACTTGAGGTTAAGATGATTCAAAAATTGTGATTTCGACTTGAAATACAAAGATCGCGCGGGATACCCGAAAAAATTCCAAGACGCCGAATTGCAAACACTGTTGGACGAAGACGATACGCAAACTCAACAACAAATGACAGTGAAGTTAAATGTTGGTCGCCAAACCACATCTGATCGTCTTCATGCGATGGGAAAGATCCAGAAGGCAGGAAAAGGGGTACCACATCATCTGAACGACAGACAAATGGAAAAGCAGAAAAACGGTGGGTGGTGAAGTGTCGCTCTCTCGACATGAAAGAAAGTCTTATTCAAAAAATTAAAATTCAACTCT
>JAGDQP010035675.1:0-17444 GCA_022664845.1 Lepisma saccharinum
CGGCTGATGGCAAAAACGAAACTCGAAACTGTATCCCCTCTTCTTAATATGTATTCGTATTATCTTTTGTTGTATTACATCATGCATTTCTTAAATCTGTGGTTGTGTTTGTCAAAGTGTTTCTGTGTGCATGTGTGTGGGTGAGAGACAGAAAGAGACAGATGTTTTGAGGTGTGTGAGAAAGAGTGGTAATTTTGGTTTGTGTCGATAGAGTGGGAAGGGAGAGAAAGAGAGAAGATAGATAATTGGGTAAGATTCATATTCTTATATTACACTGAAAATCTCCTGGCTCAAAAAGCACAAAAAAACTTCACCAAAAATGATCTTTATATGGACGCATGTGAACTTTATGTAAATCAACTGAAATCTTGTAAGTTTTTTGTGTGCTCAATATATTTTTTATTGACTTCTTACACATAGTGCATATTTTGCACATATTAAGTTCATATTTACTGAAGTTCACATTATCTGGAGTACGTTTCAGATCACTTTTGGTTCATTTTCCACTATTAAGTGAACTTTTTGTGCATTAATTGGGTATCAGCACACCAGAAGTTCATACATTCTGCAATAAAAATGTGGTGTAGTTCATATTATTTCACGAAAAGTTCATATATTGTGCACTAAAAACGTGCTAATACTGGGACATATTGTGAACTTTTTTCAGGACATATTGTGAACTTTTTTCGGAACATATTGTACACTTTAAGTGTACTTTGATTTTCAGTGTTTTCTACGTTATTGTGTGCTATACGTGTTTATCAACTTAGACATTTTTATGAGTATTTTTCTTCTGATATGTAAATCATGTATCATGGTAAAGTGGAAGAGAAGGCTATTAGCCTTAACTAACTTTACCATGTAAAATGAATGTCTAAATAAATAAGTATAATGAAATCGTGACGACTAAGATGGGAGGACCATGTAGCTCTGATGAGAAAAGATGAAGTTTCTATTCCATTGTGGTTGGAAAGCCGGAGGGAAAGAGACCGTTGGAAAGACAGAGACGTCGTTGGGAAAATAATATTAGAAGGGATCTTCGAGAGGTAGGTGCTCATGATGAAAACCGGCTTGTCCTTGCACATAGAATCCTATAGTTAAGGTTTCTTACTGCGGTGATGAACTTGGGAGTTACGTAAGCTATAGAGTTAGTTTAAATACTATGTGACGCCTTGATTTCTGGTGCCACACCAAATTTTCTGTGTATTGTACAGGAAATAAGCTCTACAATCGTTCCTAATCGAAATTGTACACACAACTTGATACAACGTAAGCTTGAAAAATGTTATCAAAATTTTACGTATTACATATACGTTGAAGTAGTTAGCATTGTTATATTCTAGAGGAAAATAGTTCCAATGTTAATGCAAGGTGAACAATGGAAGTAGCCTGAACCCAATAAATAAATAAAGTAATAAACATACTTATTTTCGATTTATCATTATGGTGACACAAGAAAGTCTTTAAGATGTACTGATGAATTTATATATCTAAAAGGAGTCATCTTCTCGCATCGACATATTAATGTAGATCTTTTTATTTTAAATCCGCTGGAGTTTTCTGTTTCTATTTCTGATTTACGTAGTCATTTATTTTCTTTTTCTAATGTTGACTTATTCTCTAACGAGGTACTTGAAAGCATTTGCGCTTTTTACACATAAACAGTTTTATTAAATAAGCACCGATGCCATCTAGAAAAAACATAGCTCAACTGCTATACTACTGTCAAACATCATCTCATTCGTTGTTCAAGTGAGCTCAGTTCCGGATGTGAAATTGCAAATCTCCCAGTTTCCTGAGTAGTTCATCTCAGACGCAAGGAATGCTCGACATACACAGAAAACTGAGCGTGCGGTGGTAGTAAATATATTAAAATTAAAACATCCAAACGGCAGTTGAGACATCCGGATTGGAGTCCTACACACGGCAATGATTTTTTTTACTGTTGATTTCTAAAATTTACCACACAAAAATTATTTTTGTAACGGAAATAACATGTAGTATTTTGTCTTTTAATCTTCTGATAATTTTGAGTGTGATGTGCAAAAATAGTTGTGCAAAATTTGTCTCTCTCAAAATATGCAAGAGAAAAAAGTTTGGGAACCACTGGTTTAAGGGAAGATTAACTGTACTTGTCTAACTTCGTTCTTGTTTCTTCTTTTTAAAAAAAATGTATTGAACAGCTGGTTTTCCAGCATATTTACTGTTTCCATCGGAATCTAAGGAGGGTCGGTCCAATCACGATTATCTCGCTTGTCTAGTAATGCCACCTGTCGGCAAAGAACCTGACTTCAACCTCCCACCCACGCTTCACTTCCTGAAAGAAGAATCACCAAAAGGAAAGGGGAAAGAAGGCCGAAAAACTACAAGTCGCGTGGTTATAACAACCGGTTATGATAATCAAATCTCAAATGCTCTCGTCTGGCTAGCCTTCATTCACACACACACACACACACATACATAATATATATAAACACAAACACATAACACGCGTTCATAGTTGCCTGAAGACAACAATATTATTCGCTCTACCAGCAGGAAGTTAACGTCTACATTTCCTTTTTACTAAGTCGTTCTTGAATAAAATTTGAACGATATAAAATGGATTCATATCTTCACGTTAGTAACTGAGTTGTGGATAAAAGACATTTATTTTAATTCTTTTTCACAGACTTTTAAATTTGTGAAATACTAGAAATATATAAACCAGACTGCATAGTGGTTTAGTGGCAGTGACTGACGAAATAATCACTGCTCAGAAATCTGTAATAGAATATCTGTTCACGCTGTAATATGCAATACGTCAGTAAACCCATCCACATATTAAAAGTGATTATGTCCACAAAGGCGGACACGGGAGAAAGGGGGAGAGGACAAAAATCTTATTGATAAGGATAAACACAGACCGTGTGTATCAAATCTGAAGATACTCGTTTATTTTTAAATCATTTTGAAAAAGGAAAACAAATACACATTTATACATACTGGGCGGAAGACTCTCTCTACTAGAGGGTACGTTTGTCATGACCGCCATTTTGAATCAAGTTTAATTTTTTGATAAATGGAAAGGTGGTCGTGTAATATATAAATCTGAACTAGAATTTTAGCAGAAACACATTAGTGAAACTAGTTTTGCTTTAAATTTATTTTTGTGAGAGAGAATGAAGTGTCACATGATTATGGAGTAGTTGATATAAAATTCGGGAAACATCTTTTTTACCTTTTGAAACAGTTAAAGACATGAAAATATTGCATACTAATGAGCACTTCTTATGAAAGATATGAAACTCATGGTTGTCATCTTTAAAGCAGCAATCTCATATCTAACATGGAAATTTTGAACCGGAAAAGGGTTTAGAAGCATAACGTTATTCTTGTTATAACTTTATGATCGTCTTATTTAGTAAAAAAAAAGCCCAAAATGATATATCACATTCCGATTTTAAAATTCATCTTAGATATGAGTTTGCAGATTTCAAGAGGTAAACCCTGATTTTTACATCCTTCATAAGTAGGTATATCTACACAGTACTCATTAGAATTCATTAGGTTTCATCTCTTTAACTGTTTCATGTGTTTACATAAATTTATTTTGTGATCTATTCCAAGAAAGTGATTCCAAACATCTCATTCATAATTGTTTTATGACAAATCAAGAGTTGCATTCGTTAATATAAAGCAACGATCTCAACAAAAGATGGCAGCACTACCTCTGTATATGTCTAATGTATTTTTATCGTTGCACGAAATTTCAATGCTGCTCCAACAAATTCAAGCCCAAAGAATTCTAACTTTCAGAGAAGTAAGTTCATAACCAATAAAGAGTTCGATTAATTCCGTTTTTTTTTTAATTTTATTTTTTGTTCATTGTTGAAAGAGATTAATTGTTGTAGGTTTGATATTCACAACAACAATCAAGCGATTTCTACAATGAAGGAAAACGAAAGTAAAAATCGACATTGATCGAAGTATTGAATTGATTATGAACTTTCTTCTTTGAAAGTTGGAACTCTTTAGGCTTGAATTTGCAGGAGTAGCATTAAAATTTCGTGCAACGATAAAAATACATTAGACATATACAGAGGTAGTGCTGCCATCTTTTGTTGGAGATCGTTGCTTTACACTAACATTAAACCAATTCACTTTAATTTTTTGTGATCTCTACAGAATTAAAGTGATCGAGCAGCCAACATGTACTTTTATTACACGCTTTTTATTAACTTACTCTGTAACCGTGTTTCATCTCTGGCACAAATCTTGCAACGTTAATCTAACTTATTTCCCGACATCATACAATGATGAAATTTTGCACAGCGACGTAAGTTGAGTGACAATACAACATTTCATTGTTACTTTCATATATTTCTATATATGTATATATTTTTAAAACATATTTTAATATTTTATTACATACTTCTTTATCCTAAATTTATACTAGCCTACACCACAGCTGGATTTGGCTGGTTGCAGAATACTAGGATTTGGGCCACAAAATATTTAGCTGGAGAAAAAGTATGAACACCGAAATAACCCGAAAAGAATAATAAATAAAACAAATTAAAAAAGGAGCTTTAAAAAAAAATAAAAAAACAAGCTTTTTTAAGCAAAGAAAAATTGTCTAAAATGTAAAAACTAATAAATTTCTGAATTGGAAAATAAAAACGTGGGTGCTCTTAGATATGATTTTGTGACAAGGTAAGCCAGAGCACGCACGCTTTTACTTTCCGGTTTAATAAATTTATTATTTTTTACTTTTTAGTTCATTTTTCTTTGCTTAAAAATGCGTGTTTTTTAAAAAATCATTTTTAAATTATTTGTTAATTGTCATCATTGTGCTTCCTATTTAAGAAGCCTCCGTACGTACGGTGCGAGTGCGTGCGTGAGTTTCCATAGATTTAAAGATACTGGACAAATGACACGCAGCAATAAAATTTGGAAATCGGCCTCTGCGACGATGATATTGTTCATTTTAGCTGAGAAATTAACAATGTCAAAATCTCAGATAGTTCACTTGATACACATTCGCAAGTACTATTGGAGTCGTTTTCATTTGTTTTATTGTTGTGTGTCATTTGTCCAATATCTTTAAAAATATGAAAATACAAACACACACACACTCGCCGGATGTATGGAAACCCCTTATGATGAATTTGTCCATCAGCAATTCCGCATATGGTTCAAGCTCTAAACACCTTAGTATACTGCATTTCAAATATAAATCAAAATTAATGTGAAATCTTAGAGCAATCAGTTTCAAATCAGACGTTCAATTTCGTACAACATAAAAAAATGATCTTGCTAAAACCACCCGTTTCATTGTTACTCTGTGATAGAGAGTTTGTTTTGACATATCTTTCAATTCAAACTTTCGTATTTCTGTGATGAAATGAATCAAAGTCCGGAGAGAAGTGTACCGCATATGGTTTTGTTCTTATTTTATGTTATGGGAAATAAAGCTGATACAATATTATTTTAAAGCAATCTTTTGTGGAACCTTGCCTATATGAAGAGCACACTGAGATGTATCTTCGCTGTAATTTTCAATAATCCATTTTCCTGTTTTAATGAAACCATGTCGCAAAGCGACATAAAATCTAAGGTAGAAGTACTTCGGTATATAGAAAATTACAAATGTCTCGTTATCATTAAGTATTAAAGAAAGTATAATGTTGTTAACTGATGCTGTTCAATTTGGCTCGAGAAGTAACTATTAGAAGAACAAGTATAAAGAGAACAGGGATAGACACTTACTTGATCTTAGCGTACGGTGATGATATCAATATAATAGGTGATGAGATATGAGATATACCAAGTATCCATGGTGAGTGAAATTCAGTTTTACGAGATAATCGCTTCTCTTCTCATTTCAATATCTATGATCAACGAAATTATTGACAAAACATATGCCAACATATCTTCGGCTTTGGATATGGTATCTGCTGATGTGACTTTCTAAACAATATTATGGTGTTTGGATACGATGATGTGCATATGTTACTTCGAAATTGTTATGAGAGATATAACTATTTATTAACAAGAGGATTACAAAAGGTAATGTTTCGTACAATGGAAATATATGATGTAAATGCATGAAAGCACTGTTTCACATATACATTTGTATGGGGAATAATGGATTTATGTTTATGATAATTTGCATGTACTTATAAACTATACTTTGTGCATATTTGAATTGGCATGTTGAATGATTATAGAGTGTTGCTTGTGCTAACCGATGCTGAGAATGAAGCTAGTAAACTATGGGAAAACGAGTAAATAAAGTGATCTAATGAACTGCATTCTAACCTTACCTAACTTAGTACTTAGTCTAATAAGATAATTTAACGTACTATAACCCAACTCAACTAATGCTTCATGACGATAACTTTGCATAGAGACAAAGACATTTGTAATTGTTTCATATACTAACCTAATCTGTTAGTATTGTTACTGACTGTTTACAACATAATAAATTACTAACAGTATTTTTGGCGACGAGATAAGTACGAACTCTAGTGGCAATATTATATAACTATTGAACTTGGTATTGAAGTTGAAATAAGTTAAATATGGCAATGTGAAAAATGTTTCAGACGTTCGATGGGAATAAAGATAACGTACAGAGCAATCTATCAAGATTCTTATTACATTGTAAAATACACGATATCAAGGAAGAGAATAACGGGGTATTACTTTTAACATCTGTAGACAGTAATGTGTTCGACCGGATGCAACAGGAAAGTAGCCCGAAGTTGCTTTCAGATTTAAATTTTGTAGAGCTACAAAATTTACTGTTCAAGTTATATAGACCTAGGCAAAATTTCACACTGAGAGGTTTGTATTCCACAGATCTGTTCAGCAACAAGGCCAGAACTCTCAGAATATTTAGAATTACTGAGAAAAAATCTATGCAATTTTGGTAGTTATTTAGACGAATCGCTAACTGATCAAATTATTTTTGGAATCATTGACAACAATCTTAAGAAACGCTTGTTATCTATTGAAGATTTGACACGAGATAAAGCTATCACTCTATCTTTACAACACCAAAGCGTTGAAAGAGATAGTTATATACTATCTAGTAAATTCAGAGAACTTTCCAAAAACAAAACAGACGTTAATGTTATAGCACACACTGGGGCGTCATGGGGCAACAAATTTAACTGAACAAATAACGAAAAACAAATTACGAATTGTAAATTTTGTGCCAGAAATCATGCAAGGGGTGCTTGCCCAGTGTCGAAAATGTGGAGGCATACGGTATTTTAAGATTAGATGTAAAAGTTTCAAGATTCAAAAATACAACCAAACTACTTAGTAATAAAAAATTACAAACAATATCAAAGGAGGAAGTATATACATAGGTTGATGATGTACACTTTGGTTTAGGTTTAAACTATTTTTGAATTAACTACATAGATAATACAGAAGATACCAAGTAATCACCAGCTTTATAGATTATCTTGAGATCAAGTTTCAATTGATACATTAATAGATACAGGAGCTTGTAAAAATATTATAAATAAAGAACTTTTAGAACCAATGCAGGTGGAAATTAGATATTCAGGCAGCAACAGTAGTAAGGAATGTAAACAACAAACCAATTAACATAATAGGAACTCTGGAATTATCTTGGGTTTTTAGGAACATCATATTTTTGCTAAAATGGTTGGTGTCTGAACAAACATTGCCATACTAGGAAGAGCAGATCTAGATAAGGTATATGGTAATTGGAGAAATAACTTTTGACAGGTTTTCCACAGAAACAATTCAGTTTAGATAAAAAGAATTTGGACCAACAGAAAAGGAGTATGTTTATTCATAGTAATTTTTACATGAATAATGAGAATAAAACATCCAGATAGAACAACTTCAGATCAAATGAGTAAATTCAAAGAATAATGTCAATTTCAGCAGACAATTACACAAATATCCACTCAACAGATGTAGTTACAAGATTGGCTACATAATAAATTAAGTAATGACAAACTTGAAACGGTGATTAAACCAGAAGTAATATCTGATAAAGTAAAGTCAGTGAACAGAGAGGTTATACAATCATTCGGTGAGAGTGTATGAAAGATTTGTTGAGACAATGGAGAATGCAAATCAGCATATAATAATTGATTCAGTGGAGGAGTCAGAACATATTAAGTTAAATCATCACATAAATAAAACTAATGGCAAGACATTAGCAGATGTTGATGAAATTGTCAGGAGCTTTCATTTGATAAATTTCTACAATGAAAACTTTTCATATAACCGAGAAGTTTGGATAACATAGCTTCAGAAAGGATGAGGAGAGGCTATCAAAGAAGGTGCTACTCGGAAAATACATAACATTATGTGTGGTTACTAATGCAATTTTTTAATACTTTGATAATATTTTTTTTAGCGGGGGGTGAATTGATGATATATTCCTAGTATATTAATATCCATGGTGTGTGAAATTCAGTTTTACGAGATAATCGCTTATCTTCTCATTTCAATATCTATGATCAATGAGATTATTAACAAACCATGTGACAGAATATCTTCAGCCTTGTACATGGTTTCTGCTGATGTGACTTAGACTTTCTAAGAAATATTATGGAGTTTGGATACGATGATCTGCATATGTTACTTCGAAATAGTTATGAGAGATATAACTATCTATTGACAAGAGGATTACAAAAGGTAATGTTTCGTACAATGGAAATATATGATGTAAATGCATGAAAGCACTGTTTCACATATACATTTGTATGGGGAATAATGGATTTATGTTTGTGATAATTTGCATGTACTTATAAACTATACTTTGCGCATATTTGAATTGGCATATTGAATAATTATAGATTGTTGCTTGTGATAACCGATGCTGAGAATGAAGCTAGTAAACTATGGGGAAACGAGTAAATAAAGTGATCTAATGAACTGCATTCTAACTTTACCTAACTTAGTGCTTAGTCTAATGAGATAATTTAACGTACTATAACCTAACTCAACTAGTGCTTCATGAAGATAACTTTGCATGGAGACAAAGACATTTGTAAGTGTTTCATATACTAACCTAATCTAATCGGCTACTAACTGTTTACAACATAATAAATTACTAACAATAGGAAGGAGCTTTAAATCAGGAATCCCTAAAGGAAGTAGGTCTATTTGAAAGTACAGAGAAAGAAGCGCAAGTTCTGGGACTTGAACTTAATGAAGATAAAACAAAGTTTATAGTTGTAAGTTCGTAGTTGTTTAGCGATTTGTGTATCTAGGATCCGCAATCGCCTCGCTGCAAGAAATGGTCCAACAATTGAAGTTAAGCGAGGACTAACAATAGGGAATAGAGCATATTTTGCACTATTGCCTTTACAGAATCGCGCCCCATAAGCAAACACAAAAATTAAGATATACAAAACCTTACTCAGACAAATTGTAACTTACGGATCCGAATGTTAGATACTCGGGGGGGGGGAAATACAAATATTAGGAATTTTTGAAAGAAAAAAAAACTGCTGAAAGATTTTTGCGGCATCAAAATTGACGGAAATATTTGCAGGATGAGATACAACCGCGAATTATATGAACCTTGTAAAGAAGAGGATATAATAACAAACATAAATATAAACCGTCTACGTTGGCTAGGACACGTCGTAAGAATGGGTAAGGAAGAAATATCCAAAGAAAACTTTCAGTGGTCATATCGAGGGCAATAGAAAAAAAAAGAAAGACCACGAAGTAGATGTTTTGACGCGTCCTTGGGGACATCAAGGAAACAGGAATTCTAAACAGGAGAAGGAAAGTTGAAGATAGGAATCCGACGGAGGGGAAGTCTCAGTTAAGGGGTGCTATACCATAGAAGAAGAAGAAGAAGAAGAAGAAGATAATGTTGCTGACCAGTGTAGCGTAGTTTCCTCTACTAACATAAATGTGATTCGAATCGGTTCAGTCGTTCTTAAGTATACTCGAATATGTGTTGTTTAGTAATTGAATCTCGTTAGCGTAGAAACGGTAAATATGTTAACATTAACATATCTTTAAAACATGATGGATAGAGGCTTATACTATCATACAAAATTTGAAACTATTTGGCATAATCGTTCTCATATGACGTACGAATATAATCTTTAAGGAATCAGACTTCTTGTACGGGAACAGTAATTAGTTTAACATTTCTATGTCTTGAAATATTAATGGTAATACATTTTATTACCGTACAAACTTTGGGGTGAAATGATATAACTGTTCAAAAATAGAACATCAATATGTGTTCAACATTGCAATCTCGTTGCAATGGAAACCGTAAAGTGTATGATTTTGCTCAAACGTGAACGGTTCTTCACTACTTTCTCATAGTAAGTCTGGTTGAAATCGGCTCAATCGTACCTTTGTCATAGTCACGCTAGAATATTTGTTAATCAATTGAGTCTCGTCATCATCGAAACAATAAATATTTTAAGATTCTAATGTAGTTATAGTCTTGAACCCTACTTAATGATATCAAGTCTTAAGCAATTGGTTTTAACTTTTCTCATTAGAGGCGCGAATGTACCGTTTACGGAATGAGTCCTGTTTCCATGAAAACGTTAATAAACCGAATATTCAGTATTGCTAAAACTTGTGTTTACAACTGTAACACCATAGCAATTTTCGTGGTAATCGTTCAAACCATTCTTACATGATACATGAAAACTTGTTTTTAAGTACCGTTGTAATGGAAATAATGCAACCTGTCACAAATCACAGACCTTCTAAACCTTCTTCAGCACAAACACTATCAATGTGCAAAAATTGGTATTAATCGGTCCAGAAATATCGGAGAAGAAACGTCACAAAAAGTACGGGGACGGTACCTTAGTATGTGAGAAAGAAGTTGGCTAGCTTAGTTTGAAGGAGCCATCTCAGCATTATTCTGGTGTGACTGAAGATAAATTCCTTGCGAAATACAAGTAAAGATGACCGACTGTGGCCCTGTGGGGATCGATCACAGAAACTTCCGACAGCAAAGCCAAATGTTTCTCGAAGTGAGCTATAGTCCGCTCGGTGTCAAGGAATTTATATACTTAGTAAATAAGCAGAGAAGTCTGCTGTAACTTAAATTGTTCAATCATGAATTATGTTCAAATACATTTATTGTGGCCTATACAATTATTAGAGATATTATTACACCATGGTCCATTTGCTACAATATTGAGTCACATTTAAACGCTACCAGTTTCGAAACTATATATATTTCGAAATTCCTTCAAGGAAAGCTTCTTGTGTAAATCGGAGGAACTCAGCCCTCAATTTGTAATCATCACTTTGTGAATACTTCCTTATTTTGTATATAAGATGGCGTAGCAACAATAGCTTGGTGTCCAAAAATCCTGAGCTCATCCACAAGTATTATTGGTTGAGCATCGTCAGCGAATGTGTATCAGAAAATGATCAAAGTGATAATTCTTGAAATGTTATACATTGACATAAGAGCACGAGTGCTAAGAAATTTTCCTTGGCACTGGAGAAAGAAAATCTCTAACTGTGGCTTCATTTTGCTTCTAATCAGTTTTGTGCATTCGGAATGTAATATTAACGATAAGTTGTGAAACAATACCAACTGGATAGAAAGCACAGACAAGCAAAGAGGGAAAAGAGAAAAAAAGGAAGAAAGGGAGAAAGTCGCATAGAACGAAGATCTACCTTCAGTCTTTATTTGAAAGGGTTGATGAAGAAGTCCTTGCTGAAGTTCCTTTGACTCCTTTCTAACCTTCCGCTGGCCGGAAAACGTCGATTCTTTTCTCTAGCTTTTAGCTCAGTGGAGGTCTGACGTTACTGGCTCCCGGCATCGTTCGTGTCAACCTTATTCAAAGACAATCTGCACGCATGCAAAATCCAATTTGCGTTAGAAGCGGGAGTGGAAAGAGGTGAGGGGAGAGGAAAAGCAGACGAAAAACGGATAGAGTTTATATCAGAGTGAGAGAGAGAGAGGTAAATGTTAGCAGAACAGAATATCCGAGTTTCCCTCCCAAAACTCTAACCATTTTCCAAAGGTGAGAGCCCGGAAGCTATTCGGAAACCATTGCAAATTGATGAGCCAGAAGCAGCTAGAGGCGGACCAAAGTCAAGAGAAGTTGTGGGTTGGGTAGATGACTAAAACTTTGTATACATGTATATACACGAAAATTGCCTTTTGGTATCGAATCTCGAACTAAATCGTATTAGCGACAAAAGAAAGACCGACAAACGAAAAGCTACGTAGGTAAGCGCTCTGGTTTCTCTCTTTGGCAACAAGCGTTTTGCAAAATGCCTATCTGTCTCTCTCTCTGTTTGAGCAACAAAAACCTTATCATGTCACTAAATGAGCTTTTTGACGGCAAAGGACGGTGGAAGGTTTTTTTTACCTCATAGAATTGGGGAGAAAGAGGTAAAGTATGTATAACAGAGACAACGAACACACACAAGTATACGTATTGAGTTGGTCCTGAGGCATTGGATATATAGATGAAGTTATAATAGTCTCTTTCCTATATACAAAAAAAAGTTTCAACAGGCGATGATGGAGTTGAAAAGAGGTTACAAATGAAATCAGGGAGAAAGGAATAGCAAAAAAGAGAGAAAGCAACTTTTAATATACTCATTTGCATGAATTCTGTTTAGATTGAAATATCTTCGCAATTCAAATGTAAAGTAACTTTTTACATTTTTTTTCTGTGTTTGTGTTCCTTTTTGTTCTTAAGGGCTTTTAATAAGCCTCTTCAAAGTCGCCAATAACTCAGGTCATTTCCAGTTACCCTGAGCAACAGTTAAGTTGATCAAATCCTGGACAAATGATGTTGAACATGACTTTTTGTAAATGTCTATTTGAGGAATACGAGTATATGGAACAAACAAAACCTATTTTCTTTTAGATCATTAGCTAGACAAACTATTATGAAATTTTGCTGTAGATAAAATAAAAACTAAATACTTGATGCTCGCCTCTAATTACGGATCCACCCTGGACTGGTTGCTATCGATAGCATCTCATACCAAACTTGTATACCGTATTTTCTCTCAAATCGCTATGCATTCATTACCAAAAGAAGAGTACTTTATTATTATTATTCCTCTAAAAACCTGGAAAACCCTAAACGTCTACAATGTAATCTGAAGCGGTCATAGTTTGTTTCTAAAAGTATACATTAAAGAAATAAAAGGGACAGAATTTATTTAAGCTTCATAGTAGATAGTGCATACATTGGTGTTTGTTCCTCCACTCAAGATGACAATGGATCTTTAATCATTCACTCAACTGGTTTCTCGGATGACTTTCACTGGTAATGTGCAAACTGTAATTGTGTGTAGAATGAGGAATTGGTATTTCTCGCATCACTCTAGGGAAATATTTTGAAAGGAAGGTGCATAAAATACTTTTAAAATAGGCCATCATCAAGTTTCTGAATTTTAATTGAAGTCTGATTAAGATACAGTTCGGTTTAGAACAAGCACTTCTATCTTTCCGAAATTTCGTTGGAAACCCGAGAAAGGGGTAGTAATTTATAACCTATAATTCTATTGACAAAATGTTCCAACATGATAAAAAAGAATGCTATTTATGAATCCACTTTCCTCAGGGAGAATTGTGAATTACCACTATCTAGTTTATTGAGCTTGCATAAAACAAACTGAATAAAGAACATTTACGTTTCAACTAAGTCTCTCCCTATCCAACGAAGTTGCAGCAATTTAGAACATAAAAACGATTACATTGTCCAATATCTAAAGAGATGCCGGAACCTGGGGGCTAAGACCTCTTAAGCTCCCAATACTTTATTTGAGAGGGCACAGCCCTTTCAATATTTCACTTACATTTTTAATGTTCTTTTTCTACAAATTGTTTTCCTTGCCTAGTTTTGGAAAATTCGAACGTCTTTTTTGGAAAGAACATAAACCTTTCCACAATAATTATAGATTAAGTATTTCTCTTCCTGTCACATAAAGACGTTTTTCTGCCTTGTACCGTATGGCGGTGACGATTGTTGTTGTCAGTGGGTCACCTGTTGTGTTGTATAGTTTGTTTTATGATTATCGCTGTTATGGAGTAGAGCGTGGTCGTAGGGGTGGGGCCAATGTCGCTTCCTGCCCTGCCCTCATAAAAACTGCGAAACGCACTGATATCATCCCTAAATACTACATCTGCAAAAAATATCTCTCTTATTCTATCTTGTGAGAAAAACAAGGGAATAGCGCTCACTACGTTACCAGTTCGTCATTCATTGCTTTGTTTTTGTCCATTGAGGATCGTGTTTGGAATGTCGTATACGAGCGAAGCCTGTAAAACTATTCTCAGAAATGTGGTCGGTTTCTTTGATCCAAAGAAAGAGACTACATCCTGGTCGATCCGTCTGTCTCTTACATGTGTTTAGATAATACATTCAACTGCAGAAGGCGCCGGATTGGCGTTCCTACAATTTTTCTTGGATTCGAAATGTTAAAAAAAAATGCAAACTGATTTGAATAAATAAAATTTTCAAAGGAAACGAAAAAAAGGTAAACCTATGCGATGCGTATGCGCCGTGAACGATGCATGGGAATGTGAAGGTAGCGACTCCGCATATTCTCGACCTACGGCACGAATTGAGGTGGGGTGGTCAGTCCCACGCTCTATCGTCTGTACTTCTTAAAGTACCCAGAAATACCAAGTACACTCTGGTACTAAATTTGATACGACGTTGAGTGCACCTCAGAGCGCCAAACATGAGAACCCTCCTAGAGAAGTCTTCAGTCTCCTGGCCGGGATTTGAACACGGGCAGCAATTCATGCTACTAAGTTTGATCCTCAAGGAGAAGGAACAAATTGCCTTACTCTGTTTTGTGATCATCTGTTGAATCTTAAATTGGAGCCTGCGAATAAGAGTTCCACCATCTTTTTTTTTTCCTAAAAAAAAAGCAAAATTAGTTCGTGTGTGTAATATGAAGACTTCCATAAATATATTTTCAATAGGCTATTCGGGTGGCGTTAGCTGAGGAAAACTAGGGCGTTGACTTCGCATTCGATAGGTCTCGGGATCGATCACAGCGGCCGGCCATCCTGACAGGTATTTCCTTAGCCATGCCAAGCAAATGCCTATATGGTACATTAAAAGTATGCCCTGGCCTACTTCCCCAACCGTATCCGGCCTAAGATACATTTGCCTAAAAGTCAGAAATATAATTGAAATTTCTCATTCATACATATAATTGCGCCTAATAAACTATCAAGAGTCTATGAAAGGGTTGTTCAAAGTAATTCATATATAGTATGTAAGATATATTGGTGTGTTCGTTTATCAGTAGTTCATTCACTGATTCGTATATTTAGTCGAATGTAGTTTATGTATTTCATGTATCATTCGATGGTGTACTGCAAAAGGGCCCTTATTTGAAAATGAGTTTTGGACATAAATTTTACTCCATAATAATATAAGAAATGTAATTAAGAGTCCTCCTCGCTCTCGACCCCACTTTCTAAACATTTTAAAAAATATTTCAAAATCTAAGAGAATTATCAAAATTTTTAGAACATGACGCACTAGTACTTAAAAATTACTATAAAATACAATAGACAGCGATCTCGAGATATTGTCGATTGATGAGTACTAAAACTTCAATTAAATAATGACGTCATAATCTTAGAAAACTTATCACTAACCAATGGACAAGATCGCGAGATCGCTGTCCATTGTATTTCACAGTAATTTTTGAAATATTTAGAAAAATGTTGAAACGTGGGGGCGGGCGCCAGGAGGGTTCTTAAATAGGACTATGTCGTGTTCCGATTAGTATTGAAGTTAACAGTGTATTAAAAGTTCTTATCGGTAGGTTAATTGATTTTTTTAAATGTTTATACTCCCTCCCGAGAATTCAAAATCTTGCTGGTAAGGTCTTTTTAGCAAAATTCCATCAAATTATGTAGATCTTCCAAATTAATACATGTCCGTTATTTGAAGACATTCATATATCCATTCATTCACTATTACTAGGGAGTCACACAGCTTCGAATTCTACCACTGATCGGCCTGATTGGAGTTTCTAGTGTTCTCACCAGGCAAATAAGAAGATGATATCTAGACAAAAGCCCTGGTTGGCGCTTCCATTCCATTCCCCCTTCCCTGAAAAAATGCTCATTCTGTTGCACTTTTTAGAATTTCACCTTACAGTAACAACGGTTTAGAAAGAGATCGGACAATGATTTTATAAAAGAAGAATGACTTGTTAAAGACTTAATATCAATACTCAATTTCTTTGCTTTCCTCTATGTGTGTGCCATTCAAAAACAAACGTAATTGAATAACTTAAAAAGAAAAAACATAAATTGGCATTCAAGAATACGACTTCGTTCACAAATAATCAGGCTTTAATTTCGAAAAGACTCGTCGTGCCAATTGCAATTGCAACGTCGAAACGCAGCGCAAGTTCAAAATGCAGTTGTCTGCACTGTAAAAATAGGAGACTGTTCATCCAAAAAAAAATAAGGCAGCTGAGCTGCCTCCACTTTTTGGATTAAACTACACTCAGCCAGTTTTCGGTTGAACGTTTTACTTTATGTAAAATTTTAAAATGCGTATATATATATATATATATATATATATATATGTGTGTGTGTGTGTGTGTGTGTGTGAGAGAGAGAGAGAGAGAGAGAGAGAGACTTTTCCAGCGTATTTGATTGAATCAGATCTTTTTTTGAAAGTAGAAAGAAAAAAGGTAATATTCCTTTAAAATTAAAATTTAAAAAAAACCGAGGTGGTTGGGTTTCGATCCAAGAGTCACTAGCATACTGGTCAGACGTTCTCGCTACTAGCTACGAAGGCAGTTGGTGCTTATGGCTTTCCGACTGATGTTTATAGCTAGGATTTTACTGCGAAGGTTAATCACTAAAATGTTGATTTTACTACGAGAAATGTCTCGTACGTTTGCTACAGTGTAAAGATTTATACCCAACTTAATTTCTCTTTCCGCAAATGCAATCCTTGGTCCACCAGTGAACTATTTACTGTTCACAGTGTAAAAGCAATATAAACACTAAAAATCGTGGGACGTTCAGTGACTAGCAAGTAACATTACTATTGTTATTGGATTATAGGATATCCAACATAGGCTTAAGCTTCATCCACAAAAGTACGTAACCTCAAAATTGCCAATTTAGCTTACACTTCGATCAGAAAATGACCGAATTTTAAGCGTAAAATAAGTTGAACGTTCACCGACAAAAAACTTTGGCCAGTTTCAACCCATTTTCAGTTAATGTTAAGCTGTTACAAAGAAAATGTTAAACTTTAAAATGGAGTTATGGTTACCAATCATTCCACTGAAGCATTTACATTATATCTACATTTAAGAGTAAATACAAGAAAACGCTAATTTTCGAATTTTATTTCCCCATAAAGCGGAGTAACTTTCAACCATCTCGTGTTTCCACTTTTTACAGTGTGTCACCACACTACATGGCCATTCCTTTCAATAAATCT